>JAPYYR010000046.1:0-60430 GCA_030523065.1 Aphidius colemani | reverse complement strand
TTTACAAATTGAATTGTTTTTTACAAAGCCGTGAAATATTGAAAAATAAAAAATCGAAATTACATAAAGTTTTGATCAAATAAATTTTTCTGTTGGAAATGAGAATATGTGTGTTTGACCAACGAAAATAAGCAGAGAAGGCAATACGATAGGGTAGTTTTTTATTTATAGAAGAAAATGAAAACGTAAAAAAAAAATAAAAATAAAAAAGGTGTCTTTGATCTGCCAATAACTTGGGGCATGAATTCTCCTTTGTCCACTTTATTTATTTTTTTTTTAGTTTAATACTTTTGCACCTATACGTAATACGCTATTTTTTTTTTTCTTTTTTTAATCAAAAAAAAAATATATATACACAGAAAATACATAATTCATTATTCCCGTTAATTATAAATCACACAGAATAATAATTTTTTTTTATTAAATAAAATAGTATAAATATTTGATAGGGATATTCATTCAAATTAATGCCAATAGAATTCTATAGAGTTTTTTTTTTTTTTTTATCGAAATTTAAGATTGTAAAAATTAAAAAATAAATTAAAAATATTTAATTTTAATCATAAGGGTTTATTTGATTAAATGATATTTTCGTTAATGAAGCTAGCTTGAAAATCATTTATCAAAAATATCCATTAATTTGTGATAATCCACTTCAATTAGTACGTGTAATTTACATAGTGCTTTGTAATTATACTTTCAAAAAATTTTATCTATTAATAAAATTAGATTTTCCATTTGAACTTTTGTTTTTAATTCAAAAAATTTAATTGTTTCAAAGTTTATAAATTTTAATATGATACTAAAATTCATGACTGCTTATATGAAATTAACAGTTTCAATTAATTTTAATGATTTTAACCTGTTGCATTTTTTGAAAGTATATTTATTTGGCATAAAAAAATATTATCATTAGATCTTTCACTCATTTTCCTTTGTAATTTATGTGTATGATATGTATATTAAAATTTTCATTCAAGTCAATGTGGTTTTAAAACATATTTACCACAAAGTCATTGATTCCACTCGTTTAAGCTTCACCATAAGAGTGTTTGTGATATAACAACAACATCAGCTCGTTCTAAACTCAACAAACGAGCTTTTGATTAAAAAACTTTTTGGATGCATAATAATGAAGTATGTATTTTGAATTAATCAGTAAAAGTATATATACGATATAATTTTATCTGCCCAACAAACAAAACAAACTGAATTTGATCCAACACACACGCAATATTAGAAAAAAAAAATATTTAATATTAAAAAAGTAAAACAAATTGCAATATGAGAGTAAAGTTTTAAATTTAAAAAATATATATTTATATAAATTGTGGTTTGAAAAATGCAAAAAAAAAATTATTAAAAATCAAGATGCTTTAAAATTCTTGGCTTAGCGGTAGTTATAAATTGGGAATGAGTTTTTACCTAGTGCCCTCTGGCAATTTATTCGACCTCGTTAAAATGGAAGGCAATGCCCCTGGATGCCTTCAGTTATGATGGGATGTTTTTCAGATTTAGTCGTTGGTCGTTGAATAAATATGGCATGGTTTTGCTATCAGTATGTACGAAATGCCCAGAAAAAAAAATAAAAAGAAGAAACCTTATCTACTTTTTATAAACACATCCCTTGCTTAAGCTTCGAACCCATATTATATAAAATTTTGATAAATGAATAATGCAACAGCCACCATTTGGAATTTCGTAAAATACAAACATCAAAATTGTTAAACACACAGTGTTTTTAAAGTGTCAATAAAAATACAAAATTATTCTTATAAAATCTCGTGAAATTTTTCATATAACACATGAAAATATATATATTTTGATACGTATATTACAACTGCCTCATAAAGTATCGTTTGTTTTTTTTTTTTAAATAATATTTGTAAAGAGATTTACAAGTTTGTAGCATATCATTGAAAATTAACGGTCAAAAAATAATTCAAGCCTTCAATTTGAATAAATTTATCAAGTCCGTATTTAATTTTAGCCTGCATAAAATTAAACGCTAGTTTTGTGTGTGTAGTCGTTGGGAATTGATTATGAATGAATCTATAAAGTTTTAGTCATTGAAACTCAAATTGATATAGGGAACTATGAACACTTGAATGAAAAACCATATGAGATTGAATTAATTTTGCAAAACCATTTTAAGTTAAAATACAATCTCGTAGGTATACGATGAGTAGAAAGAAAGAGAAAAATTGTCTGTCTAACTTTGTAAATTGAAGGAAAATATATTGCGAGAAAAAAAGAAAATGAATAAATAAAAAAATAAATGCGGAAATGAGAAAAATATAAAAAAAATTTAATAGAACAGGGAAATGGTAACGTCACTCGGATGTATCGTCGATTTAAGACTTCCACAGACACAATTTATATATATTTATTTATTTTTATCTTTAAAAAAGTATTATTTATTAAATACACCGTCTATTCCATTTATTTATTCATTTTATTTTGATTGATGCTCATTTAATATTCCACAATAATTTAATACATTTGTAATTTAAGTTATAAAACAATATATTTTACGTTAAATACCATTTTAATTATCTTGCACAAATTTATTATTCGTGTTTAGCATTCGAAAGTTAATAATCCGTCATCAGCCCATTAACAAACATTGATTTCTGCATAAATCAGTGTACAATAGACATGCGCTTCACAATAATGCGATAATTATGAAACCGAAAGTTCTACATTTTACATTACATGATTGTGTTTATTTATTCAACGAAAAAAAAAAAAAATAAATGAAACCAGTTTTTTTTCTACATGATGAAAAGAACGTAGGCAATTATTTAAATTATTTGCGGTTTGTGATTAATTTTAATTTTTTTTTTAAAAATAACAACAAACAGAAAACTCTGCTGTTTGGAAATTTAGAAGAATTAAAAACTGCACATTTAATTATTTTATTGAGTACAAGCTTAATGAAAGAAAAGTGTCAATTACATCGAATATTCAAAGCAAAAAAATATTTAAAATTAATTGCCTATTGATTTATTTAAATATTATTGAACATATATCCTCAAGTATTTATAGATTAAATTTTTGATTGATTTGAAGTGGATAAAAATTGATTGACGTCAGTATACATATATTGACAAAGTAACCAATGACCCGATTAAGACGTAATGCTTGTACATGTCTCCAACAATAGAAGCATTAGACGGCTGACATTGTCCAACCAAACATTACGAAATCTACATGTGACACGTTAATGTCTATGTGGTTTTGATTACGCATCACTTGCTTCACCACTTTGATACATTTATTTACAAAATTTTACCCAAATACCAAGTGGTCAATTGTAATTTATTTATTTATATTTTTTTTTTAAATCCTTTTTTAATGACAATTTATTTATATTTTATTGATTTATTCAACACAGTGGATTATAGGCGTAATTCCAAATGTGAATAGTATTTCGATTGTAGCTTTACCTTTCGCTAACAATATCCTCTTGAATTCTCGTTAACTTTTTTTCTATTTATTTCATTCGTTTTTTGTATTTTATTTTACTTTTTCTACTCTCTCTCTCTTTTTATGAGTTTGCCATTTTTCTCGCCATTCAAATATCGTTAAAATATTGTGAAAATTCTGTTCACAGATTCACTTTGAAAATATATATTTATTTTTTTTTTCTATGAAATGCTTCATTTATAATACCCACCAGATGGATGAATAATTATATCTAAAAAAAGGAAAAATGAATTTGAATTTGATTGAAAAATATAAAACGATATTTAATTATAATCAGTTGAATACAAAAATTGAAAACTAATGAGATGAGTCGAAAAAAAAAAATATACATTTCTTTTATGTATAATTAAATGTAATTTTATTTTTTTTTTATAAATTTATTAATTAAATTGCTGTGCAATATGACACATACATAATAGCTATAAAATTAAAAATAAAAATTATATTTTTACCTGCATGTTTTTAAATGCATAATAAAAGCGTTAACCACACGTGCAACCCTTGATAAAGCAGCTTGTACTAAACGCTATTCTCAAAATTTTAACAATTTAGAAAATTATTTAGCGAATTTTTCTTTTGTTCTATTTAATTTATATTCTGAAAAAAATTTAATAGGCATACTTGAAATAATAGTTCCAAGTTAAAGTGATCGTGTTAATTTGATTAATAAGGAAATTACAAATAATATTGTGTCATGTTACTTTGTAATACGAGACGGAATTTTTGTTGTTTTTTTGAAACAACAAAGCAAAAAGAAAGAAAAAAGGTCAGGATTTTGGTGAAAAACTTTAATGTTAGATGTTCGGTTAGATGTGCAGTACAGACCTACATGTGAATTCAGTGTCTTTGCTGTATCTGACTTGGTAGTTTCATTTTAAAACTCTCATTTCTTTTTACCCAATATTCACCCAGTTGTCACACAGACAAAATAAGATAGCGGATATAAAAGTTCTCAAAAGTAGCAGTTGGATTCTAGATAAGAATAAAAAACAAGTAAAAAAAAAAACTCAATTATATATGTATATATATAAAAATCGAAATAAAAAATTGAGTGTGAGAATTTTCTCTGTACAATTTTCCAATGGTTTCCAATACTTGTATTATCTCTCGAGTATTTTTTTTTTTTTTCTACTATTAGATGAAATTTTACAAATGGAAAGATAAGAACTACTTTTTATTTTTATCTCTATAAAAATGAAAAATTCAAGAAATGTAAAAATTATAAATACATGATGTTACTTTTTATTATTTAATTTTTTTTTATTTTTTATTTTCTTTGCATATTTTTTACTTGCAACAAAAGTATTTCTTTTTACATCTTATTTTTCTTCTTTTCAATTCAATTTTTTTTCTTCTGTACTCTCATCTTTTTTTTAATTTTGTTTCTATTTTTTTCGTAGCTTTTCTGACAGTGCATCGCATAACCAGTATCTTTTTTCTTTTCCTCATTTTTTTTTTACAAAAGACTCAAATAAAAAATGTGTATACATATATATTATTCATTTTTTTGTTACTTGATGTTGAATTTTTTTTTTTTTTTTCCATTTTATACAACAAAGAAATATTTGACCTTTAAATTTTATTTAATTTTATTTGAAAAATTACACTCTTTTTTCGTCAAGATTTTTTCATAATAAAAAATGACATTCGTTTTTAGTCTCGTTGATAATTTATGGCTTAAAAAATTTTCACATGATAAAACCTTTATATATTACTCTCGTCAAAATGACATGTATGCATTGAGTACTGGTTATGTTGAGCTTTCAACAGAGTGTCTCCTTAATCATTGGCACTTAACCCCTATGTGTGTGCACCTGACCACCATTTTGTATGGTGACAAAAGCACCACCTTTCTGCTACCCATATAAATGAAAATTTCTTGAACTATGATATATATTTTAATATTTTACAATACATACACGTATTATGTATTCTCTTGTATTTCAAGCAAAAAGCGATGAAATATTTTCAAAGCTTTATTTTATATATACATGACATATACCTATATAAATCTGTGGTGAATTCAGGCTTTGTGGCAAAACCAACTAGTGAGGAAGCAAAGAAAGAAATTACAAAAATAAAAAAAAAAATTAAAACAATACTGAGTTCACCTGTATGCGAACCAACGACGTCGACGACGAGAAATGGACAAAAGAATGAAATTTTCGCTCGACTGGTTACCCCTATTGTCATCCTTCATAATTTTTTTTGAAATTTTTTTTATTTGTATCCGTTGGGAGTGGTGTAGACTCACAGCATTTCAGTTCTTAGATAAAAACAATTTTTAGCACAGTTTAAAAATTTTTTTCTACAAATTTATATGTGTCGTATGATGTGATGCATCTTTTTTTTTTTTTAAAATACTTGTGAAACAACAATAATAATTGTCGGAAAATATTCATATATGAGCTGATATGGACAGCATATTTTAATTCACAACTGAAAATCCAGACACAGAAGTTTGTTTTTACTGTTCGAAAAAGGAAGAGATAAATACGAGTTTGAATAATGTTTAGTACATTCTCCATGATATTTATAACACAAAAGTTGGTGATATCAAAAACTCAATTTCATCAAATTTGATAAAATCTGAATAGTTTTTTTATTCTTTTTCTCAGTACATATATGTTAGTGATGCAAACTCATGTGGTGAGTTAACAGTGAGAAATCCGTTTCCAAACTTTAGTCACACATGAGTGAGACTACAGAAAACCACGATTTATCTTCTTTTGTTTTTTTTTTTTTTTTTTATATATTGTTTTTGGTAAATCTTGAAAAAAAAAAAAAAAGACAGTGAAAAACTTAGCAACAAAAAGACTTATCTCTATTGTCAGGGTTAATTCTTGAAAATTTGTTGAAAATGTTTTTATATATTTATTTTTTTTTCTCATTCTTTTTCATTAATATACCTAATTTTTTGTTTTTGCCAAAAGTTTAAGAGTTTATCCAACTGTTCAAAAGTAATCAAATTTTTGATTATTATTTATTTTTTTGTATTAATTCATAAAGCATTATAATGAGTAATAAGTTTTTTTGATTTTTAAACAAAATTAAATTTACACTTGGACAGATATCAAACTGATTAAGTCCAATTAAAACTCTTTGGCTATATAAGTCGTTGGAAACTCAGAAATAATTTATTCTCAAAAACAAATTACGAAATTACAATTTGTGACATTTTCCAAGTTTATCGTAGCTTTTTCATTTGTCATGGTTTTAAAACAATAATAATAATAATTTTTTAAATTTTGTATGCTTATGCAAAAGAGAAAAAGAAGAAAAAAAAAGTAAAAGATAATGGCAAATAAATAGTTAAACAGTTGACAAATTTCTCATAAGCATAATGAAACAGAATCGTTTGATGTTCATGAGATGATACTGCTGTTATTGGACAAGAGATCCTTAATGAACATGTTTGAAACTTTATCTTGTTGTGTTTTCGAAACAGATATATGTGTATTTGACTAACGACGACGGCTAATACTGGCATTTTGCTTGTACTATTATTTTTTTTTTCTTTTATCTCTTACACTTTTTATTTCCGAGGATCAGCGAGGATTACAAGTAAAATCTATCTCTATTATACTCACATAAAAAATATATGCCAGCTTGTATTTTACTAAAAGATTTGCTGGAAATAAAAGCTATAAAAATTACATGAAAATTATTCATTACATCTATATTTTTATTTTTAGAAAAATTTTAATTTTAGCAAAGAAAAGTAAATGAAAATTTGTCTTGTATCTTTAATATAAAATATTAATAATTTGATTAGAAATATATTTCAAAGATCTTATCATCAGGGTGGAGCAATTCATTATAATAAGTAATTCGAGATAATTGTTCATATCCATATAATATATTAACAATAGTTTGTGCAAGTATTAAATATCTTATTTGTTGCTGAGCCTTCCATAAACAAAACCACCTTTGGCAAAGACTTTCCTCTTTCTCTCTCACTTATTCGATCGTTTATTCAAGTTTTCAAACATTTCTATGAGACATTCAACTCTAGCTCATACACTATCATCCTCCTTGCCAAAATATCAAAGTATGAATAAGATAATCCTTTTATTTTATCGATTCATTACCATTACTTTGACAATTACTTTATCAACTTATTCGTATAAATCACATTGAAAATTTATATATTGACTAATGAATTTTCCAAACTTTTTCATTTTTTTTTTTTGTTCATTTAAAAATGGTGAAAGAAATTATTTAAAAATATCAATTGAATTTATTGATGTGGAAAACATGTTAAATTGTAGACATTCAAAGTTGGTCATTCGTTATAGTTTTAACATATTCAGTTGTCACGAATTATTCACTGACTTTGAATTGATGTGTATATATAAATTTAGATAAAAAAAAAAAACAATCGGTAAATTGATGATTTTGGACAACAACACAAGTCCGTTAAATGTTGCATTGAATCGATGAGAAAGATACACAACTGACAGTAGTGAGCAACATCCGTACTTGCAATATCGATCTTGAAGTTTGTGCTTTTGTTCACGTGATAAAGCTCAGTACATCCACCATTCAATGATTTTACTATCGTACTATTAATCAAGATAATTTGTTAACACAATTTTCCTATAAATTCTAAACATCAAGTTGAATAAATGACAATGTGTAATGTAAAAAAAAAAAAAGAAAAGAATGGAATGTGACTTTTGACTGAAACTAGTAAGATGTTCAAGTCTCGTTGATAATAAAAGAAATCGAATAAGAAAATCGAGAAAAATAAAACGACGTGGTTATTGGAATGGTCGACTAACAGTATGTGTTAGGGGTGGTTTATTTGAGGGTGGTGATAAGGGGTATTGAGAGGAAAGAAGGGTTTAGGGTGGCGCCGGAGGCCGCGCCGTCGCCTCAGCATCCCCTGTGTGACGCCTGTATTTTGCGAAGGCGCACCCAGCATGCCTGAAACAATCTCACTAGTCATACGTTGGTCCATTGCGAGTGACTGCTTCAGGCATATAAAACCATACTATTCACATACTCTACAAGTTGACGATTTACATGACAGAAAAAAATTCAATATATTCGCTATTTTTCTTCAATTTAAATTACAAATTTTAAACGATTTATTTTAAAATCAACTAGATGTTGTTAGTTGAATTTTTTTTTTTTTTTATTTCACTTAATAGCATTTATAAATTGAAAATAAACAAAAAAATTATTGTGGTGTAATTTAAGAATTTTAATAATTAAATTTTTTTTTATTCTTTTTAAAAAAAGTGTTGCTTTATTGGATTACAGTTATTTAGTTTTAATAATTATATAATTATAAATTTTTTCAATCATTATTAAAACAGCTGATAGTAATTTTAAATTGAAATTATAGTTGAAATATAATCAGTATATAAACAATTAAAAAAATGGATACATTCTTGATAATTGGTATCTGTTTTCTTTGCTATGAAGTTTGTGATTTGATAGTGCGTTATGCAACACCACCAAATAGTGGACCTCAAGATACTGGACCATCAACACCACCATCCCCTCGTGTTTATTCAATTTCACAAAAAATTCCATCAAAATAATTCAACGACTTATGACTGAAAAAACAAAATGATATTTCAATTTGTCAAGTTGTTGAGGAAATGATTGAATACTCTTGAGGATACAGTTAATCGTGACCCAACGACCACAAACGGAATCAAGTGCAAGTGAGTCTATTGATAAACCACATCAATGTTGTAACTCTGCTTTCTGAGAATAAACCAAGTGTTTGCTTTTGCAATCTCGTTGAGTTCGATAGAACAATCTCGTGAGAAATGCGAGTTGGTAAACTTAAGTTTAACTTTGTTTAAACAATTTAGTGTTATCCAACTGACTTAAATCTTTATCAAACTAAAAATATATTTAATTTAAACTACGAAAAAAAAAACAAACAAAATAATGTGTTTTAATTAATTTAATTAATGCTAACTATGAAACAGTCGAAGGATTTCATATAATTGAAAGTTTAATCATCAATGTTTACATAATATCAATTTGTGTGTGTGAATTTTATGTGAATGTGTGTGTCTGTGTTGTGTAACAGTCCTTTGTAATTCAACTCGAGTATCAATACCTAATGAATTAATTGAAAGACTGTTATGTACAATGATAATGCATCACTGAATTATCAAATGAAAAATTAAAATCAAAATCATCCTTGACAACAGTATTGATTTAATTGAAAAAAATTTATTCACCTTTTTTTTCGACTCTATTCATTGATATGCTGCATCATGCAGCTTTTTGATATGATTGGCAAATCATAACAATAGAATAAAAAATAAAAAAAATTATCTGATGATGGTGAAAAATTTGATGTTTTGAAGAGAAATAATACAAATGAAATCGATATGCTTCAACGTGGATACTTATTTATTGTGACCCGGTTGAAAACTTGAGTAATCTGTATCAAAAAGGATTTGCCAAAAGGAGAAAAAAGAAATATATAAAAAATAATAATAATTGTTATTATAATAATAGTAGAGAAAAAATAAAAGATAATAAAATAAAACGACAAAATGGATTCGCTGGAGCGTACGATGAGTTCTGGATCTCATCATTCAGCTTTAACAGCAGCATCACGAACTCAAAATGCTTGTGTCCAAGCAAGTTTGTGTTCAGTTATTGGACGAAAGGGTCGTCATTTAACTGGCACATTTTGTCTTACTGGTGACACAATGGAGGGCATTATACAATGTCTTGTTTTTCTCAAAGCATTTTCGGTAAGATGATTGTAAAATTAATTATTCAAAATGAAACATATTAACATATAAAATATAATTAATACATCAGACATATTAATATATTAGTTGTAAACAAAAACAACTTAATTATCGATTATTTATCTTGCGTTTAGTTAAAACTGTATCAAAAGTTTTGAATAAATAAATTTGTGGTTCTTGGGATTATTAACTTTCGGATGAATATGCGAGTCAATATCAAGTTTGCTTGGTTATTATCATGTTAGTATATATATTTTATTGGGGAGTGATAAGATGATACCATTTATTGGTAAATTTCAAGAAAACTGCGATGAATTTTAACCTCTTACCTTTTTAAACTTTGTTTCAAATGAAACTTTTTCGATAAAACTCGTCTATCTTTTTTTCTGCTTCTTTTTCTTCTCAAGACTACTTAAATTGTTTATAAAATGGTTTTTTTTTATTCACCTTTTTATTAATTATAATTTTATCATTTTTTATTGAAAATGACAAAGAGTTTGTGTTTGTTTTTTATTTTGAAATTTATTTTGAAGATAAAATGCTAAGTCAAATTTATGGGAATTTTTTAAGAAAAAAAATATACGTTTTAGGTGAGATTTTTTGGGATAAATAGAGAATAAAGTGCTGGGTAAGGTAGAAAAGTAGATGTTTATAAAGAAAAATGATGGAATCCATTGTATGGCATCTGCAAATTTTTATCTGTCATTGAGATTCTAGTCGAGTCATATTTCCAGGGTTAAACTCGACAAATTTTCGTGTAATATATCGTGTTGATATTTGAGATTTGAAAATAAAATTTTTACTTTAAATATGTGAAAATATAAAAAGATATTACATTTAAAATATATAACTAAAAAATATTTCAATTTATTAATTTAAAAAATAATAATTATCATGATAGGTACTTGAAAAATAAACTCACTTTTTTTTTTTTTGTTATTTAATTATTTTTAAATAAAAAATGAAAGTTGTTTCCAAACACTTGAAAATATCTTGATAATCTCTAGTAGTTAAACTAAGAAAATAACTCTTTAAAAATTATTTTAATTGATCTTGACACACTTGATGAGTTGCGTTATTCAATTAACTAACTTGACGTCCGATGTGTTGATTTGGTTTTGCCAAACTCTGAAAAGCTTTACTAATAAGATTTAAAGTTTTTCTTTGAGAATAAAAACTAAAATAACAAAAATTTATAATAAAATTATATTCAATGTCAATAATTATTTAATTAAATCTTTTTTTGATAGAGTTTACTTGGTTTTTTTTTCCATTTTTTTTCATCCCAATTGCAAGCTTGATTTGCCAAAATGGGATGAGGTAGGTTAGTGAACGTAAGAGGGTAGGTTGTAGGTCAAATCGATTCATAAATAAAACAAAAAAAAAAAACCCTTGTAACATACATTGATTTGAAAAATAAAAATATTTTTTTAATAAATTATTTGACTACTCCAGTTCTCATTAAACTCAGTTACTGTTGATTTATTTTTTCGAATAATTTCCTAACATGCGTTTGTGATTCAATGGCAATAAATACCCAATACAATACCCAGTTGTGAATAGAATAAAAAATTTTTATGCATAAAATTTATTTAAAAATAAAAAAAAAATATATCGACAGAGTAATGGTCCACGAACAGTTTATTTAGAGTTTATTTTGGTGCTTTTTTATATTTATTTTCATTTCGATTTGACACAATGAAATCATTCGTTGATTATATATTGCAAATAAATTCGTATAAATTTTGGCAATACGTTAAAATTGACGATGCATGGTTTAATAAATTATCACTGAGATATGCCTACGTGTTAAACGGATATACATGAATGAATTTACCGCAAGCTCATTCTATTCAAACGTCAATAATGATATTTTAAAAAAATAATAAAAAAAAAAACATAAAATCTATTTATTTATTATATATCAAAAAATAAATGAATATATAGCAATAAATATTTTCTTTTTTCATATACCAAAGTATATTCAAATGAAATAAATTTATCCAATAAAATAGCCAATACGTAATGTCAATTTTCATGAATATCATTGAGTTTGAATTGGTAAAATATTGAAACTGCGCGTGTTCCGAATCAAATGTCAAAGCAATTTCACGCAGCTGGTGACACACGAGGACATTGGAGAAGTGAGATATGCATTTGGGTCTTCACTTCAGCTTGAAATTTTTCATACTCAAAATAGCAATATAGATGGACATTAAATTTTATATCATAAAAAAATTATAAATAAATATTAAGCAATGCTATTTTTTAGAGAAAAAAATTTGGAGAAAAAGCTTTGAGATCTGTAAATATTTTAGCTGATCGGTATCAATTTATTTTTTCATTTATTGAAATTATTAGGTGAAAATAATATCAAGCTTATAAAAATAAATAAAACGAGCTTTTTGTACATTTTTTTTATGATGTTCCTTGTCGAGATAAGATACCGGACATGACAGTTAACCACAGCATAGAAATTCTTATCAAAGTTTCAGTGTTAAAACCATTAGCGTTAATGGAAAAAAAGTAGTGAAGATCACTATACAGTACATTGTCCTTTGTTATTAAATTAACTAAAGTAAAAAGAATAATAAAAAAAATTATTTCTTACATAGATCATTTTACTAAACTTTTAAAATTATTTTTCCTTAAATTGATTTATGAGTTGAGTGAAAGTGTTAAAAAAACAGTTTTAATATAATTTATTATCAATGTTTATAATTTTAATTTATAAAAAAAAATTTTCAATTCAATTAACGTATAATTTATTATTTATATGTTTTTGAAGTTTTAATTTATAAAAATAATTTTAAATGGAATTTATTTTATATTTACAAAGTATAAAAAAATATATAACTTTAATTTTTGCTATTTTTGAAAAATGTCATGATAAAAACATGTTAACGATGAAATTAAATTTTTTTATTATTTTTATTATTATATTTTTTTTCTTTTCTTTTCGTTATATGTAAGCTCTTGTGTTTTTCTTTTGTTATACTGAAAAGATTAGAGATATGAAGAAGATAAAATATTTTCTTGAAAGCTCATAGAAATTTTTCATTCCCTTGACGTTATTTTATTTTATTTTTTTTAAGAATGCGTATCATATGTCTGACAAAAATAATTTCACAACATCTAATTTTCTTTGTTATTTTTTTATAATAAAAACAAAATTTTATTAGTTTTATATTACATTTGTTGAACTTGCGTGATAAACAGCAAATGCACTTTTATATTTCGTTTTTTTTCTTTCCTCATGATAAATATTTTACAAAAAAAAAATTGAATACAAAAGTTTTCCACTGATGTATAAATTATTCTGTATGATCATTTCTGCTACATATTTTTTTTTACCATTAAAAATAGAAGAGCTAAAATTGCAAAAAATAATGGTTCGTTATATGCTCATAATCAAGTATTCATTACTCATTGATTTTCCTTGTGTAATACTTGAACAATAATTATACCTTACTTTTCACTCAAACTCGTCGTTAATTACAGTGTATTAATGGAAATTAAAGTATTGATTTCTTATTCACACTGAATTGGTTAATTAAAAAAAGGAAAACAAAATGACGAGAAAATAAAATGCAAAATGAGCAGCCAATTTAGTGAAATATATATAATCGAGAAAAGGACAAAGAAATCCCAGGATAAATTAGATGGGTTGACCTGGTGCCTCTGTGGAATCAATTGTCAACCACAATTCCCCAGTTGGAATCCTACACACATAGTTCCAGTAGTTTCGTTTATCCATTACATAAATATAGAGCCAATTGGTATATAGATTTGCCCATAAATCAATCACACCTCAGACAGTATAATTTATCACACGTCTATAATTTATCTCCGATATACATTGAAAATTACAATAATAAAATTTCATAAAAAATATAAATACAGGGCTTTCTTTTTCTTTCTATTTTCATTCGTATGTATATATTTTTCAGGAAATTGCAAATACCATAGCTAATTGGTTAGTGGTAGTATCCGGTCATGATTGTAACTAGATTACTGAGCGGAAATCGCTGGCAAGCTCGCTTGTTCGGATGTTTGAACTCTATACATTTTACCTCTCATTTTGAATTGGCTTTTTTTTTTTTATTATTTTTTCTTTTTAACCCTTTTTCATATATGCGTTTGATTTGTTTTTTTTTAAATTTTATTTTACGTCCTGGATCCACAAATTCTGAAGCTCTGCAATTAAGTAGACTAACTGTAGTTTTTTTTTTTTTTTCTCGTTTCAAATTTAAAAATGTATTATTATTTAGAAACAAAAATTTTTATTCACGATTTTTTAATTTTGAGGATTGTTTTATTTACAAAAAAATGTTTTATATGTTTTTTGTTATATAAAAAAAAAAGTTTCGAATTCTCTCGGATATTTAATCGATTGAATTTTCTATTTTTTTAGAGCTTTCATGGCTGTGAGAGCGCACAAGTGCGTTTTTTAAAAAAATGTGTCGTAAATTTTTGGTTATAGTGCTCATCAATATCTTTTTTTTTTTTTTTTCATTGATTTTTTTATTCACCTATATCGTATATATCTCAATAGTTCAATAGTGCGAGTATATGACTTCCATTTTAATGGCTAATGCGTCGCCATTAGTCAATAGTCATTCGCAATTTCAATAAAATAGTGGCACTCTATCAAAATATACAAGACTTATATATCATCTTCGACATTAAATGATTGATTGTAATCAATTATTTATAATTACTAATAATATACAGCTTTTTTTTCATCAACTTTTATTTCTCCATTTTTTTTTGTTCTATTTTAAAACAAATATCATATTTGTAGCATCAAGTATTTTTATTTCAATTATTTTTAATTTTTTTTCACATTTGTATTTATTTATGTGCATATATTTTTCCAATGATCACCTCTCAAAAGAAAAGACAAAAATAAATATACCTCATACAGAAAAAAAAGAAATAAAACTTACCGTTGGATTTTTCTGAAAAATACTCGTTATGAACGTTCTATTCATTTAATTTACTTTTCCCATTTTATTTATTTTATTTTTTATAGAAATTGTTATTGTTGCTATGATGAATTTACCCCATAATTCCGAGTTATTTTTTCTTATTATAAAAAATTAATTGACCAGACTCGAGATACTCGTGCAATGGCCAATGAAAAAGAAAAAAATATGAGCTGGTCTGACCGAATACTGACTTCCTCTACTTGTATTTTTTTTGCTATTAAAAAAAAAACTATATGTATTAATTAATTTTATTTTTTCTTTTATGTTTCAGGTATGTACCTTGATGATATTCGTAAATTAAATGGAAGGACCAACCCATATAAATGATTACGTGAGAATTAATAACAAAAAAAAAAAAAACAATGTTTTACAATTGTTCTGTCAAATAAGAAATAAAAAAAAAAGAATTAAATACTGTTTACGTGTATGTCTGTAACTAATTAAATACAGAATTTTATTTTTATCAAATGTGTGTCGTTTTTTTGTAGTAATTTTATGTATTTAATTATTATTATTTTTTATTTCTTATTTGTTATTATTTTTATTATTTGATTTAAATTTTAAAAATTGATTTGACTATGTCAAAACATAAGGGTGAATATGAAAGGAAAAAAAAATTATATATATATTTTTAAGCGAAATCCAAAAGTTATGTGATCGGTGATGTAAAAAGTTCTAAGCTAGTGCAAATAGAAAAACTTTACGTTTCCCAAAGGATTGAAAGTTACAATTTTTATGAAGCAAAAAAAAAGTAAAATGAAAAAGTAGGAACACAACAGTAGCAAAGGATAGTTGAAAAATGAAAAAGTTTGTTTGATTTGATGAAAAATAAAGATATGCTACTTCCAAATCTTTTGGGAATTTTATCAGATCAGTCACTCGAGGGGGATATTTAACGCTGCCTTTATTATCTCCTTTGTTCAAATGATAATTACACAACTTTGATTGTTATCAGTTTCAGCCTCAATTGCCTTTTGAGTTAATTTAAATCTGAGAAATCCCTTCTTTTTTTTTTCACTATTATTTAACAGAGAAAAAAAAAACGATTGTTGACAGACGATTAAATCTGATTATCTTTTTTTTTGTTCTGTTTTTTTTTTTAACTCTATGTTTATTAACAAGAATGCTCAATGAACAATGTCCATTCTTGAGTTTTATGAGATGGAAGTATTGCGATTATATGAGATTTTTCAGTTACTCGTTTTTTTTTTAATTTTTTTTCAATCGTTTCAATTTGAATCGTTGCTATCTTCATGAGATAAAACATTCCCTTTTCTACTACTCCGTAAAAAAAACTTGAGATATATTTTTTTTAAAAAAAATACATTTAATTCTATTTTTTTATTTTTCTCATTTTATTTATGACCCATTTTTTTCATTTTCTTTCTTTCTTTTCTACATCAATTCCTAGATAAAGTGCCAAAAACTATTAAATTCTAATAAATTATATTTTTCAAGTAATTTTTCATTTTTCTATACTTTAAAAAAGCATATTTTCATATTTTTCATATTCACAATTTAAATTCCTTCTGATGGTGCTTGAAAAACAAAAATAATCATTGGCTTATTCTCTCTTCTTGTTTTCTTATAAAGTTAATAAAAAAGTGCATAAAAAAATTGGTTTCATTGTTTCTAACCATAAAGTTTACGAGCATCCGCAGTGGCTATTAAATTCCATGAGACCGTTGAGGATAATAAATATAACGTTGGGTAACACATTGATATCACTATGATTAAAAGTTAAAAAACTATTTTAAATTTATTTTTGATTGTTCTGTTATCAAAAAACTGGCCTATTTTTTTTTGCGTAAAATGTATTAAGAAAAAACATTGTCCAATGAGTTTTAAAAACAAAATAACTTACTGTAATTTCAAAAGTATCAAAATTTGTTTTAATTAATATAAAGTTTATATAATTACTCGAGATTCAGATTTTTCACAACTTGACGTACTTTTACTAAATTCGCATAATTAACTTACCATTTTAATGTACGAACAATAAAACTTGGCATATATTTTCTTATACTTTACGGTATTTTGCAAAGACACACGTTATGCTTATAATTTTCGACATAATTTCACAAGAATAACACTTGACTTAATTAATGATAATATTTAGAAACATGAGTGAAATACTATTCTACAGTCTTTTATATTTACATATTTTATAAAACAATTTAAACTTTGTTTTTCCATCAAATAGCTCTTTACATCAAAGCTTTAAAAATATTCAATATTTTCAAAAAAGTTAGTATTATATAATCAAGAGGTTATCCATTCGTTTATTCACATCAAAAGCTCTGAAAAATAATTAGCGAATTTTTTTTAAACATAATTTTATTTACATGAAAAAGTATATCTACCAAAGTCCTTATCATTTTCTTTTTTTTTTCAACAAGCATTTCAATAGATGCCAATCAAAATGTAATTTAAATTTATTATTATTATCATTTTAAAAGCTTTGTTTAATTTTGTATATGGTAAAAAAAAAAAATGGTTTTTTATGATTTAATAATAATAGAAGGTCTCATTTGAAACCCCCGAGATACTTACAATGTTGTCGAGTGTTTTTATACTTGATAAATCCACCCACAAAGTGACGACAATTTTGTTGACTTGTAGGCGGATTAAAATAGACTAAGAATCTTCAGCATTACTCCACTTTTTTTTCATTTTTTATTTCTGTTTTCATTAGAATGAATAAAATAAAAACACGTATTTTATTTGTGCATCAACTAAGTGTCTCAATAGAAATATTTTCTTCATTTTTAAATTACTATTACTATTTTTTTTTATCCATGAATTTTAAATTTTCCTAATAAATTGGTTATGCAATAGGGTTATGCATAGGGTTATAATTTTGATGAAAAATAAATTAACAATTCTTTTCTCGACGACAGTTTTTGATTTTATGAAAAATTTCCAATAAATATATTGAAAAATGAATAACCTCTTCATATCATATCAACGAAAATACAAACAAAAAAAAATACATATTGCCATTTGAGGTTTCATTTTTCACACTCAATGCACCGCTATCCAATTACATTTACTGTTGGTAAACCATAATAGTGTATATTAATAAAAAAATAAAATTGGAAATATAATAATAAATATATAAAGTTCAATCATATTTTTTTGTTCATCGAAATGAAAATCAGAAAAAAAAAACAAATTCTCATCGTTAAATAAAAAATAAATTTATTTCAAAATTTTAATTGAAAAATAACAATAATAATATTAATTTTACAATAGAAAAGTTGGTAGAAAATAAATATATAAATAATTAAAAACAAAAGCAATTATTAAATAAAACTTTCAAACTTTTCCCTTTTTTTGTTTTAAAAAAAAATATCATTTACTATTATTTAATATAAAAGTATGAAGAGTATATTGCCATTATATGAGTCACTGAGTGACAACTTCCAAGTGTTTAATGAGTGAATGACGGAGATATTGCTTCAGCATGTTGAGTTTTCCACTATCTTCCACTCCAACTGGCTTT
This sequence comes from Aphidius colemani, assembly GCA_030523065.1. Lineage (NCBI taxonomy): Eukaryota > Metazoa > Arthropoda > Insecta > Hymenoptera > Braconidae > Aphidius > Aphidius colemani. The sequence goes on along the minus strand of JAPYYR010000046.1, from coordinate 41,711 downwards.
TGTATTTGTACAAACTCAATTCAATCCAACTCAGCTCAAAACTTGATCCAAGCAAACTTTAACTTTTTTTATTTTCATCACAAAAATTTTCTCATTTCCTCGATATTATATATGTTATTTTCTAAATTAAATGTAACGCATATAAAAGTGTTCATAAAAAACCATTGTCATTTTCATATATTGACCAACTTTTTATTATTATAATTCCAATTTTATGAAAACTCGATTTATCACTCTATTTTACTAAGTATATTATAATTTTTTATTTTTCAAAGTTTTAAAAGAAAATTTATATAATTATCATTATTTACGAAGAAAATTCAAGTGTTTTATAGTTGATAATATTTTTTTAATTATTTTTTTTATTGAAAAATTTATCACGAGAATGAATGAGAGAAGAAATGAAAGTATGGCTGACCTAATATTGATACTTTTCACTTGTATATTTGCACAATATGATGTAGACTTACCACATGATATATATTTATAATATTGTATTCGGATATTGTGGAAATATATGAGAGTAACGATAAGCTCCTTGCTTATTCAATCCCACAACCAAAGGATATACGGTGTTTATATGCAAGTAGGCTTGCATATATAAATAAACACAATTTCTACCTCTTCTATGCACATTTAATATCTCCCTATGGTCCACAGCTGCAAATAATTCTGTGGCTTGTTTACATTACTATAGAATTTCCCACCTGACATTATATGCACTTTAAAAATTCAACAAAGTAATATATTTTTTATTTTCATTCTATATTTGTAATAAAGTTTCAAGTTTAAAATTATGAATTTATAGTTTCATTTCCATGGAGAATACACAATTTTCAATAAGTAAATTTATTTCTTTGTTATTTTTTTTTCCCCTCAAACAATATTGTTATTAATAAAAGATTTAAAGTAAAAATTTGTACATTTTTAATATTTTTTTAGTCGGACAAATGTTTTATTTGAAATTAAAAAAATTTAATAAAAATATCAATTTAAAAAAAAAGTAACAAGTTCATTATGATTTTTTAATTTATTCATTTTTTTTTCTCGTAATTAGTTAACTTTATTAATTTCATTGTGTAGTAAAGAAAAAAAAATTCAATTAAAAATACAACTAATTGCGTGTTTGATATGAAACAACTCCAAAATTACATAAGAAAGCTATTACTTTGTTGATATTATTGAGTTACCTTTAGAAAAAAAAAATTTGTGGAAAAGTATTTCATTAAAATTATAGTATTTTCATGAACAAATGTAAATTTTGTTTTCACATTTGTCATTGTCTAGTGCATTTTATTATTATCACGAGTTTTATTTTCCATCTGGCTTATAAGATGAGAATAAAAATAAAGGTAGTATCTTTTAACCAAGTCATGCACATTCCACGTGATGTTGTCACATCTAAATATACAAAGGGATATTAGAAAAGAGTATTTCCCAACAGTAATCCAACTGATGCATCCCTTGTATTCTCAATGATCCAATCTAAACTTTATACTTCCATCATGAATATCAACACCTTTGCAAATGCTACACATCAAAAAATTTCATTAATTTAATTTGAATAAATATAATTTACAGTTTAATTATTATTTTTCCCTTTTTTTTCTTTAATTAGAAACTCAGTTGCATCACGTCTTATGTATATAAAAAAAAAAAAAAAAGAAAAGTTTATTTGCTTGTCAGAGGGTAAGTGGAAATCCTTGATTTACTCGGAGTTTTTATTGAGTTGAAGGATCGCGGGTTGCTAAAAAAGATAATAAAAAAAACCGAATGAAACGCGAAAATGAAAAATAACAAAAAAATATATATAATAATAATAATGATAAAAGAAAAAGACCAGGTTATATCCAAGACATGCTGGAGAAAGTGGCGCGTGACGTGAATGTTTCACTTGGTTGCAAAAGAGTAGTTGAGGAAGGAAGGGAATAAAAAGGGTTGCAGATGGAAGAATGCCTGCTCTTGTGTACCATATATATATAAAATACTTGGACATTCTCAACTAACATCAACCCTCCTAACGTTCTGTTTTTGTTCTTTTTCTTTTATTTCTATACATTTTGTTTGTTTTTTTTTTTTTCCTTTTTCTAAAACCACCCCTATTTTCTTTATACTCACAAGGCGCCTGTCTTGCCACTGGCACTAGCCAATCCCACACAATACTCAACATCGTTTTGCCACTTCCGTTTCTTATCTTTTTTTATTATTTTGTGTCTTACCTATATATATTTTTCTTCTTTATATGTCTGTACAGACTTTGCTGTTACCAGCCATTCTCTCTTATTTTTATAGTGGGCATAGGTACCTTCTGCTCCGGACGCACCCCTTGCTTTTTTATTTATTTTTTTTTCTCACAAAACTACTACTTGACCCAGTTCCAAAACATTTGAATATTTATTTTATACAAGTTTTTTAGCACGTTGTGAAAAATAAAAAGCTTGCAGATTATTTGAAGACTTAAACGTGTTAAATGAAACGCAAACTTCTTAACTGCATTTTCATTAAACTTGAATAAAATAAAAAACAAAAAAATCACAAAAATTTTAAGATAAAAAATTAAAAGATCATCTGGTCTGTCGGTATATTATTTATTTATAACAATGGTTAGTTGAAAATTAATTTGGGTAAAATACATAAGATGGTATACTTGGCTCAATGAAAATTCAGGGTTCATTGTGTTTGATTATGTAAGTTAAGGAAGAGGGTGTGTATTTTGGTTCATACTAATAAATGATGTTGCCTCAACGGTAAATGACATTTTCACTCTGTAATATTGTGCTGTGAAGATGGGTTGGAGGTTTTAGGCATGTACTAGAGATAATGGATATGACTGAAAAGCCAACCGATGAAAATTATTGTTGGTTTTGACCTAGAAGCTCTCTCGAAACTCAGATATGTTCATAGTTACGTATTAAACATATAAAGTCCATTTTTGGTGGGACATTTACTGTAGAATAGTCATGTTACTACGGAAGGAATTTTGATCAATTTAACTTTGATTTTGTATTAGTAATTTAAGTTTTCTACTTATTGAACAGTTTAAATTAAAAGCTTTTGTTACTTATCACTGCTTATCATGATTTAATAAATTATCCAATCATTTTCTTTGTTTTATCTATCGATATTTATCTAATTTAAAATTATTTACTTTTTATTTTAATTGTATACACTGCATTGTATTAAAAAAAAAAAAAATTATAAAAGAAAAATCAAGAGGTAATTCCGAGTCAGCAAAATAAATAACATACCTTGGGATTTTACTGGAAATTTTTTTTGTCATTCTGTTCGATAAAAACGTGATTAAAGACTTAAAAATAAAAAAGATGCAAAAAAATAAGTTTATAAAGCTTTAGTAGATTCCTCAGGGATATTTCAAAAATAATCCAAAAGACCTAATGTTTTTGTATTTTATTTTATTGTTAATATTGTATTGCTAGATGTTGGCAGAGTTTTTGGAAAATTGCCAATGCCGGAGGGCGTGAAACAAAAATTTATTAAAATTCAAAGACCAGAAATTTAATAACTTTGAGTGTTATTTCTTTTTTTTTCTGTTCTTTTTAATGAAAAGTAATTTTTTAAAATATTACCCGAGTTAAAAAAATGTATATTTTTCTAAATAGTAATATTTGCTATGAATGTGTTTGGATATGCCTATAGTTTTCTATTAGATTTTTTTCCTGTTACATTATCATGAGATCCACACACATTTTGGCACATCAAACTCGATGAACTCATTTATCCTGATGCTGCCAATAAAAGCCAAATAAATTCTATTCTCCCTTTCGTTAGCCGTTACCAAAGTAAAATAGATTACCTAACAGCTGTTATATAAATCCTTTTAAAATTTTATTAGTTTTAAATTATTCCTTGAAATTTATCATTAAATCGTGGATTAAATTTTCAATGAAAATATATTTCATCAATTTTAATCAAAGAAAGTTTTTATATTTTTTTTTTTTTTATATGAAAATTGTGGTTTGATAGTGATGATAGGTAATTTAATAGTACTCAAAATTTCAAGACTCTTGATAAACCATCGAAGCCAATAGACAGTGGTAAGTTAGATTATCAAGTAAACCTGTAATAGTGTACAGTTTTAGTAACGTCATTGCGGTTAGCAGTGCAGACATGTCAAAGTTTTACCCCAATCTTGTAACAGCTTGACACAGTTAAGTAACATCATCGTTCAGCATCTTGAACTTGATGTATATAAAATAAAGTCAACGTTAAAGTCGAAAATTAAGTTTATAAAAAGTAAAATAAAATGTAGCTGCTATAAATTTATATACCATCTTATTTCACAAAACGAATCTTTTCATTTTATTTTTTTATTTTTTATTCTTTTCTTTTTTGAAGTGAATAAGTAGTGGTTCGTTTAGAGCCACGTAGTATTAACGAGTTGAAAAATTTTACAAGACTTTTCTATGAGCTTTTTTATGCACATGTAATTTATACACTGAGTAAAATTAAAATTTATTCAGTGGTTTTTTTAATTTTCTTATGAAAAACTGAATTGAATTTTGTATTAAAATATCGTTTTAAAATTATATGTTTAAATGAGACAAAAAAAAAAAAAAAAAAAAAAAACTACGTTGATAACACTTGGAACTTTTGAATTATTAGCGTTACAAACTATCGATTTATCATTTTGTTAACTTTTATGAATTTGTTATCAACTATAATAATTTTTCTCTTTTTAAATTCAAATTGCATATATCTTCAGCAGTTTTTTCTTTTACTTTTTTATTAATTACTATCTCGTTAATTAGCTAAATCATTATCACGAAAATTCATTACATTTAAAAAACTACTCGTGTCATAAATAAATTTAAAAATATGAAAATTAAATTTTAAAATATATAAACAAATTCATTAACTCAATTACCAAATACTCACAATAACATCCCTAATCTTGTTTAACCTAATTAAAAATTATCATTTCACTCAGGATATTGGTCAGGAAGTAAAATCTCCTCCGGCAATCGCTACTTCGTTTAATTGATAACTAATATAGTTTTGAATATATTCTCGTGTTTATAAATTCATTATCTATTCGAAGTTATAATTTATATATTACCATGATGAATATAAACTAACCTTTTCAAAGATATACATTTATTTATTTATTTTTGTTGATAACATCGTGGTTCGGGTATTTTCTATAAAACTCTTTATTTATTCTTCAAATTTTCTCATCTACTCTGCATAATTATATAATAAAGCTTGTTGGTTTTTTTTTTATATATTTAATATTCAATTTTTTTTTTACTCTTTTTCAAAATCATAATGATGATAATGATGATAATAAAATGGGTGTTAATGGAGAAGCAGCAAGAACGACGACATAATGGCAAAAAGTAGCAGCAAAAAAATAAAATATAAAAAACCTTGCATAGCTCATTAGTCGTAATAAATATGCTCGTTTAATTTTTTTTTTCCAATGACTTTTCTTATTTTTCCATCGACGATTATGTTAATTTAAACAAGTGCAATAAAAAGATTTATTATTAATTTGATTGAATATAAAAAATACTAAAAGAAAAGAAAATATTCATCAGTAAAATTAACATTTTTATTTCAACTCAAGTAAAGATAAAATTATATAATAATAAAGCATCGTTAATGAATAATTTTAATGAACTAGTTTTTCCAGTATACTTTAGGAAAATAAATATAATTCTTTCATTTTAATATCTTTTATTTTTTTATTTGAAATTAAAAAAAACATGAAGAAAAAAATTAATTAAATTTTTATTTTTTTTTAATTAAATACAAGGCTTAAATATTATTTTTTATTTTTAATAATTGAGTTTTATTAAATAGAATGTAATTTGTATAATTTGAAAATATACATTGAAAATGATTTAGTTCAAATATTAAATTTTATAATTCTAAATCTATTTTAAGTATAAAAAAAATAAAAAGTTGATGTTTTATTTAATAATAGTATCTTTATTTTGGCATTCACTTTGTATTTAATTAAAAAAAAATCAGAATAATGCTTAATTTTCTATTTAAGGAATTTAATATTTCGCATATTTTTATTTGTCCAAGTGTCCAATTTGTTGCATTATTATACAACTTGGTATACCCTGAAAATATATTTAATATGAATGTCTGTCTGTATGTTTATTTGTTTATTTATACTGTTGTTTGTTGAACTATTCGTTATAAATTCATTTTGAGTGTGTATATAGAGTAAAAACAGGACAAACATCAGGCCAGTATACAGTATCATGTGGATAGTTGAACAAATGCATGATCAGGTAGTTGGAAAACGAGCTGAATGAGTGTCAACAGTCAAATGAGATAAACCCCTTCAACATTCTCTCCTGTCATACTGATTTTCCTCTTTCATCTCTATTTCGCTCTCATTCTGTACAACTTTACTATGCATTTCATACTTGTGACATGTGTATTGCTGATTGGTTTGGTCTCGGTACATGTCCTGTTAACCAATAAACTCATTTCAAGTACAGCTAAAATTTGTTGATTGAGTGATTTACTTTATTATTCAACAAATCTAAAACCATTAGCATCATAAATATTATGAATAAATTTTTATTTTATATTCTTTTTTTTTTAATTCAATTAACTTTTTTTATTTTTCTGTTGTTGTGTTCTTCGTATATTATATCTGAAAACTCTTCATACAACTAATAAAAAATTTAATATCTCATGAAAAAAAATTTAATTAAGAAAGTTTGAAAGTTTTTTTCTATATATTTATATTTTTTTTTTTTTTTGTAAATTCAAGGATTCTTTTTGTAAAATGAAAATTAACAAAACAAAAAAAAATAAAATCATTATTAAAATATTTTTTAGTTGTATTTAAAATTATATATTCGAAGCTTTGTGTGGAAATTGATGAGAGCGAATTTTCGTTTCTCATTTTGTTTAGTTTTGATTTGACTGTTGGATGGATTTTGTTCAAAAAAAAAAATATCACATATAGAATTTTGTCAGCATGAAAGCCGAGATTGCTGGATTTATCTCGGTAAAAATCTCATGTCACCCAACATTTTTTATTTTATTTGTTCATTTTTTTTTCAATATTTTCTTTTTTCGAGCTTTTATCCTACGTTTCATAGCTACAGTGAAATAATAATAAAAATAACAATAATGATATGGGAAAAAAGCTTTGCTGAGTTTTCCTAGTTATTTGATGACAGACTAACTTGTATCCACTTTTCAATGCTTTCAAATTTATATATTTATACATCTCAGTCATCTTATTTTATGAGATTTTGATTTTGTTATATATAAAAAAATATATCGAGAATCGAAAAACGTAGTTAGTTCAATAAAAATACTTTGACAATAATTTTTGACATGAAATTTGAGAAAGGAAAAAAATAAAATGAATTTTTTTGTTTTTCATAAACGTCTTATTGAGAAATTATATATATTTTTTTCCTTTATGATAATATTTGTTACATTAAAGTACACCACACGCGAATGACATTAGAAGACTTTCCATGTTTTTATTCATTTTTATCTATATAATATCGTAAATTCTCAATTTTTTATTTATTTTATTTTTTATCAATGATTCCTTTCTCGTCACACACTTTATTTGTCGTTATCTTTGCATAAGAGCCAGTAAAATAGTCGAGAACCGAAGATAGAAAACGGATACCAACACGTAAAGTGCACCTATAAATTTATGTATAAATTTTACTAAAAATTTGAATACCTTTGTATGCATGTATGTAGATGTCGTGGCACAATTTCACATCAAAATTCAACCAGATAAGAAATTTATCGAATGAAATATTTTTATACATATCTTACTCACTGTTTCTTAAATTCAAGCTGAAAAAATTTCACTGGTACATTGAATGCTGTTGAATGCCTCAAAAATATTCATACTTTCTTTGTTTGTAAAATCGTTGTTTTATCAAAAATAAAATGAGATGATTTGATACTCAGTCCATCAAAATATATTATGTTTTTTTACTTGGAATTTTATTTTATTGAATCGAATAAATTTTGACAGAGTTGTATCATCTCAAGTAGAAAATAAAAATAATAATAAAAAGATGAGCTTGAAAAATGAAGAAAAAAATTGTAAAATATTGTCCATAGAGGAAAGATCAACTTCAAAACTAAAAAGTTAAAATGTATACTCGTTTTTCGATTCAACTAACGTCCAAGTACTACTTGTATGACAATCCCAACTTTTTTTCTTCTTTTTCTGCAATCTGATTGTATAAAATTTTATTGATTTCACTATCTATGACATTGCTTATTTTATTTTTTATATTTTTCTTCTACTGATGATAAAAAAGGTTATCAAATTTTACGTGATTAAATTTTTTTTGTTTTTTGTTATTAATATTTTCATGAATGGTTCGAAATTTAAATTGGATTTCGATTGTTATGAGTGATAGTTGTTGGGGACTTTATAGAGATTTAAAAATAATATTAACCAGCTGATATTGTAAAGATTGAACAAATAGTGTTTTGATGTTTAAAAAAATAAAAGCTCAAAAAACATGCACATGAATTTTAATGAAACTACCAAACTCGTGGCCAGCAAACACGTCTCGATGAAAAGCAAAAAAAATTAAAAATACTGTAGGTGATTTTTTTTTTGTTTTCTTTTTTGCTTGTTTATTTTTTTTTATTTTCCAAAGCTTTTGTACAAAATTCTATTATTTGCATGTTGGTTCAAGCTTGAAAAAATTCATTGCATTTCAAAGTACCAATCGAACAGAAAATAAATAAAATAAAAAATACAAAATGAACATGTAGTTTGCTAGTAAAAATAAATAAACAAAATTCATGTTTTGGTTCTTATTGTTCTTTAACAAAAAAAAAAAAAAAAAAAAAAATTACACGCTTTGTTTATTATTATTACTATTCAATTCTGTAAAATATGAAAATGAAAAATCATTTATTGTTTTATAAAAATGAATTGAAACGGAAATATACATAGCAAGTTAAAATATTAATACATATTATAATTAATTAAATAGAAATTGTAATGAAAAAAAAGAAACGCATCGAGTTTCTTTCTGCTAATTAAAGCATAAAAGCTCAGCTTTACTGGACAATAGGTAAAAAAGTACGACGAACAATAGACCTTGCGCAGAATAAAATTGAAAAATAAAATAAAAGTAATAAAAAGCTGGCACATTTTCAAACCACCACACAAAGCTGCGTCTTTTTTTTTTTTTTTATCTTTACTTTTTCATCGTATCACGATTTCATATTCGACGAAGTAAACCCAATTAAATGAACTCGGTGATGTATAACTAGGCTGCTTCACAACAAAAGATTGAAATTTTTTCTTCATTTCAATCAAGTATCATCTTTTTTAATTTTTTTTTCAATTTAACACAAATATTGAATAACATTTTGTGTAAATTACTTTTTTTTTATTCTGACCAAGTTTTTTTTTTCACTAATATAAATTACTCTTTCCTTTTTTTTCATTGAAGATTGATATATTTTTAAATTTTATTTATTTATTTAACTATTTATTTATTTCTTTATTTATTCATAAAATTATTGAGCATTTTAGAAGCTTAAAATAGTCTTTTTATTTATTTATTTATTTTCAAAAACACGCGTCTTATATTTTCAAGCTCAAAGGCAATTGCCTGGATCTTGACATTTTTCTTTTCGAAACATACTCCATTGAACTGGAAGGTGGGTAACGAGCCAAAAGTATTCCTCTCTCGTTGCTTTCGTATATACATGAATGATTCGTGTGGAAACGAGGTCATCCTTTGCCTGTAAAAAATGCGGTTTGCATCATTTTTCATCGATCAACGATTTTTTTTTTTTTTTGGTATTATTATTATTTATTTATTTATTTAAAAATATTTGAGTAAATGACATTATTTCTTTCTCAAAATTTTTCATTCATCTACATGATTATTCAAACTTTATTGTCTTCAATTATTGTCAAATAAAAAAATAGAAAATAACAAGTTGATGTTATTTTTCTTGAAAAATATCCATTCAGTTTTTCTTTAAAAATTGTATTGAAAATATTCATTTTTTCTGAAAGTAATATTAGCAATCAAGCAAAGTGCTTTTCCTTTTTTTTTTTTTTTTGAGAATAAAAAAGAATAAAAATCTATTTGAATGTTGATGATAATGATAAAATTACTTGTGAAAATAAATATATATATTATATTAGATATGAGATCTCAAGGTTAACACATAAATCATACAATCAGCAAATAGAAGCGTTGAAATCATTTATACAGTCGGGGTTCATGGATGCTTAGCAACGCCTGCATACGATCCATGAAATCGACCTGGACAAATACGTCATATAGCTGGTTCAGGTCCATTTAATCCAGTTAAACTATCAGCATTTGTCATTGAAAGTAAGGCACTGAAACTGCTTCAACATTGTTCAAATAGACGAGTTGTAACGTATTAATTACTCAAGATTTATTATTCTTTACATATATGAGTTATAATTTAATTAATTAATTAAAATATCTACTTGTCTTTACCGTTGATATTATTCTTTGAATTAATTTAATTTACATTTTATGTGATATCAAACTTTTTAAATTTATTAACAGTCTAGACTATTATACATCCTTTTTGTTTTTTCTTCTTACTTAGCGCTTATTGATGAGTCAAAAGAATTGATTTATCTATTTATTTATGGTTTTTTTTCTTCAACAAATGGATTTTACTTGTGAATCCGGAAATTGAAATGTTCTGTTGGGATGTATTGATTGAAGGGCGTGGGTATTCATACACAAAGATCAAAGGTTTTCGTGATGAAGTAAAGCAAAGTGTCTAGAGATTGACGCTGACTTTGAACTCATTCACAATTGAATTTACTTTATTGTCTTTTGTACTGGTTTTATATATGAAACTTATCAGAATTTATAAATAGCTAAAATCAATATTTAATTTTAAAATACTAATTTATTCATAAATGAATATTTCAAATTCCAAGAATTAAAAAATACATGGTTTTTATTTTTACATTTTAATGATATACCATTTGCTTTGTGATACGTCAACATTTTTATTATTGTTTTTTTTTTTGTTTTTTTTGCCGAATGAATGAAATCCAGTTTTATTTCATTTTTTTTTATCATCGAAACTCAGCATATGCCACAACTTCATCCAATCTCTTTTAGAATGCATAACACAAAATGAATAATATAAAAAAAAAAAAAATACTTTTGAGTTAGAGGGAAAAATATATCCAGCAACTTTTACATCAGTACAAATAATTTTTTTTTTATTTTTTCAAACTTCTATTTTTTATTTTTATATCCTATATTATTCACAAAAGCTCTCAGTAAAAGTTCAAAGTTACGACATTGTAAAATATTAAAAAAATAAATAAATAAACACTTGAAATGATAAAAAGTTAAATATTATTTTTCATAATATTTTATTCTCTTTATTAAAATAATTTATTTATTTAAATAAAAAAATAATTATTTTTCTATTTTTTTTGATGATGATGATTATTTTTATTATTTATTTTTCCCTTTTTATTATAAAAAGTGCTGTGTGTTGATGAAAGACGTTCATTACTGTAATGATAGTAGAAATTGTTGAGTAACATACAGCACATGAGACAGAGGGTTGACATCCTGTGTAACTAAGACTATGTATATATGTTTATGAATTATGAACGTGTCATAAGGACAAGGGTCACACACAACCCCTATCTGCATAAATAATAAATACCAGATCTCGACACAGAATTTTCATACAACTTGAGAGTACAGATGTGCTGCTATGAACAATCTGTCATTGTTTTATTTTTAATTTGATGATACCAACTTTTCTTTGTCATCATCAGCAACAATCAGAGAAAATAAAAAAAGCCAATTCTATTCAGAGATGATTTTTTAGAGTATCATACCAATACGATTACAGTGTTGCTACATTCGTATTTGTATTTCAATTCAATCGATTCCCGCCTCCTAACAAAATTTACTTTTTTTTTCTCTCCTATTTTTATCCTTGAATGTTTCTCATTCCAACCATTTTAGATTTATATCTATGTATATATTGAGTCAATAACAAACGAACCAAGCCCTGGGTCTTCTGAGCTAGCTTTGCTCACCATATGTACATTCAGTGATACATAGCTTTGTGCAAAGATATCCACTATCATGCTCTAGGATTTATATCTATATGAGAATAAATGCGACGGTAATCGAACTCTCCAGCTCTCTTACATATACTCTTCAATTGTAAAATAACTATGACAAATAGATTATATAAACAAATAAAATATATGTGCATTTATTTGCAATATCGTTGAATTATTATTTAAAAATTATTGTTGTATTTTTATTCAAAAATAATCATCTAAATTGATAATATCTCTCTAACTTTATGGCTTATTTTTTATAAAACGGAATCAAGTATTTATTATAATGATGTAATAAATATTTAAATAACTATTTCATTTAATATTTAATATTTAATAACTGTATTACAATAAATACTTTGATTAATTTTCAAGCCTGACTAAACGTTGAGTTCACTACTGAATTTTTTGTAGTTGTTTGAGCAGTGGCATGATTGTTTAAAAATTTATGATAATTAACGTTGAAAATTACTCTTTATATTGAAAAACTAATTGTTTAATAATTTTGATTTAAAAGAAAAGAAACTATTTTTAATCAACAGTTGAACTTTGGTTAATTTGCGAGTCTGACTAAACGTCAAGTTTACCACTGAAAATTTGTATTCTTGGTTTATGTATATAAGTAAAATGTAAATTTTAACATGACATTATAACCAGCGAATTTATAAAGCTTCTCTGACTATTTGCATTGCTGAAAAGGGAAATTTCATGTGGCTTATTTGACCTGGCTATAGTTTGAACATGTTGAAAATTGAGAAGGTGTTAGAGCAGCTGGTGGCAAGCAATTTGTGGCTACAACACCACCACCAAATTTAATTCACTTATAAAAAGAATACATATATATATCTTGATTTATGTATGTATTGAATATATATTTGTTCATTTATCATATAAATCAAAGCTGTTCTTTTAAACGAATCAATTTGTGCCTAATATCTTCTTTATTTCATTTTATTTTTTTTTTGTTTTCTGTTGGGTATGATACACTTACAAAAGTTTTCTCATGAGATTTTCGAGTCTACATAAATTTTTTTTTATCTTTTATCATGTGATAGGGATAACATTTTGGTCTCAACACGCAGTACCTTCTTTGAGAAAGATTATTGGTCTCAAGGGGCCTATGATTTTCACAGATAGCTCATACGTGAATTCGCAAAACGTACTGTGTATTAAATTTTCAACGATAGAATTATTTACTGTCTTCTGATACTTGTCTCTGTGTGTCTGTCTGTCTGTCTGTCTATCTGTGTTTTATTTATTTATTTTTCATTCCCAAGTATTGACACCAATTGCTCCCCGAAGCCATGACGATACCTGTTCAACGATGTTCAGCAATTTTCAACGATGAACAAAATTCTTTTCCCGGGGCAAGTATCCGGAATACTTCAATATACGCAATAAAAAAAAATTAAATAACACAGTATACATTTTTTTTTTTAAAATTTTTATAAAAATCTACAATAGAAAAATAAAATTGATTTGCCTCAGAGTATATTTAATCTATCAAAATCTATTTTTACTGGAAAACTATTAATCATCAAACACAATTCTTTATTGAAATGATAATAATAACAAAGTGAAATAGTGTATTCTTCAACAATTGATAAAGAAAAAACAAAAAATGTATAGAGAGCTTAGTCATAAATCATCATAGGATAGGAAGACATAAAGCGTCGGTAGCTATGATTTATGATGAAAATAAATAGCTAGCTATTTATTTAATGATAAAATCCCTGCATATACTAGAATAATAAATTTTCAAATTTCTAAATATACTCCAGGAAAATTTATTAGAAATTTATCAGAAAAAAAAGAAAATACTAACGTGTAATTTGAAGGATGATTATTCTGTATTTTATATTTATGAGCTTTGAGCTTTTTTTCCTCATTGAATTTGAATTTTAAATAAATTTATGGAATTAATTTAATGTGGTCAGCTTGATTGTTAACTTGCGGTAAATATAATCGTCTCAATTCCCGATCTACTATTCTCTTGGGTATTTTTCTTTTTTTTCTTTTGTCGTGGCACATGAATCATGATGTATGTATGTCCATGGCAAGGTAAGTAAATAAAGTCCTTTTAAATAATGACAAGATTTAAAATATAAAACAATAAAAAAATAAGGATGGGTCTCAAAATGCCTCGGTATATCGACTTTAAACCTTTGAATGTGAGACTTTTTATTCTTGGCCAGTCATTCGTAAGACCGCACATCGCGGGTGGTTGCCTACGTGATAAAGAGTGACAGCCACGATTCACCCGTAAAATACGCAAGACTTGTTTCACCAAACTTGCAATCTAGCTTTGTTTTTGAAATAAAAAAAAAAAACAAAACTCTTAAACATATAAAAAATCAAGAGCCAAAAAGCTCGAGCTTTTTTTTTTTTTTTTTATTTTATCAGTCTTAAATATTGGTTCTCTTGGAGATTTATAATAATTATTAAATTTATTTTTGTTTCAGCTTGTTGGTGGTGAATTTGACATGGAATTGAACTTTGTCATTCAGGATGCTCAAAATATTAGGCATATGTTGGAACTTCTTGATCACTGTCCGCCAAATCTTCAGGTAATAATTTTATTTGAGCACAATTTTTATTTGACATATCATTTTTCTGAATGAGGGTGCAGTATGATGTTGTAGATAGGTATTTTTAAAAAGTTAAAACTCAATTTTTGGATGACTTGAAATTTCATACTTGAAAAGTTAAGGTAGAGACTTGTAAATTGAAAAAAAATACGCACAAAAGCTCTGGTAAAAGTTGAAAAGCGTATAAGACAGTATAACGTGGTAAAATTTAGTCACGTTTTATTCAACAATAGAAAAAAATAAATAAAAAAGAATATAAACGTGTTAAGAATTTGAATATATGTTTTATTCGTGATGCCATAATATTACATACATCACGTTCGACCTCGTTCATCCAACCATAACTATCGTGAATCTTTGCATTTCAGATGTAGATGTATAAGTCAATGCAGAATCATTTTTTTATCTTTACATATATTTTCATTGATACATTTATTTTTTATGAATACTTGGATGTTATTTTTTTTATTTCTCACTTAAAAATTTTTTATTATATTTTCTTCTTTTTTTTATTTTTGTATTCAATTTTTAAACGAAAACACAAGTTAGTTAGCAAATGTAATTTATAAAACAATGTTATTTGAGTCGTGAAAAACATTTTTAAAAAATTACTGGTAAAACGAAAATTAAGAGCACCAGAAACGTCAGGTTTTTAAGAAAAAAAATGAGTTAAAATGGCTATTTTATTAGAGCGTAATTCACATTTTACCACGACAGTAGAAAAAGTTTTATCTTCAGATTATAAAAATTTTACAATCATACAATAGTATAATTTTATTTTAAAATTTTTTTATCGTTCTCAATCTACCGAAATTAAGTAATTAAATAATTTTTTTAATAAATTGTCTTTTATTAGTTGAGATAAATATAAATATATATATATTTTAATGGCTCACAGTGAATAAACCGCAGGACTGAAAAATTTGTAATTGTGATAATTAGCGAGTAGAAAACTTGATGTTTGAGCTGACAGGTAAAGTTAAATTTAAAGCTTGAACTGGAAAATGGCCAGCAATGAAAATTCTGAAAAAGTGAATTGTTGGCAACGTTTACCTTTTGAGTGTACCTTGTCTCTTTTACTATTTTATTATCATCATTTTTTACTTTAAAAATGGCATTGTGGTTTTGTTAAAATTTATTTGTTTAATAAAAAAAAAACATTTTCAAATTTATAATAATATTAGTAACCCTATTTTTTACAAATAACAAAAAAATTTTAAAATGAAATTTCAAAGTAAAAAAACGAATTTTTTTAAATACCTCATTTGAAGTGTTGAAATGGGTAAACAAAACGACTAAAAACAAACTCGTGTAAAATAAAAAATAATAATCCCAACTTCTGCAAAAAAAAAATACAATTTCATAAGGAAAGCCATCAGCAGAAGAGACAAAAACTTTTTTGCCAACATAACAGTATCGACTACTCCAAAGACCCGATGAAAAATGAAATAAAAGTAAAAAAAAAATAACTAAAAAAATTATTAAATACTTTTTTTTTTTTTGCACGTCGTTTTCGTGAGACTTTTAAATTTTCTTTATATAATATTTTTTTATTTATTTATTTGAATTTTCGACTTTTGCTGGAGACATGATGATATCCACTATACATAAAAGTATGGCGTGATAGAAATTTTGTGTTGCTATAACGGAAGCAAATAGAAATGCCGTATTGAATGAACCGGCAATGATGACTTTTATTTATTTATTTTATTTTTTTTTAACAAAAATGGTAACTAAAAAATAAGGAAATAATAAAAAAAATATCCTCAAATGCAGCAGCTGGTACTTGATATTTTTTAGCCATATTTTACTTGAACTAAATATCATTAAAAAAATAAAATTAAAAAAGAGAAAATGTATTTACTCAAAGTGTTGTAAACAAGATAAAATTAATATTGATATAAAATTCAACTAAATTTAATTATTACTTGATAATTTTTGACTTTAGAATTAAATTATTTCGGGAAAATTGATGCTAAGCAAGTAGTTGGAGATAATCAAGGAGTAGATCAGTTTCGACAATGTCCACTGATCTCTAACACTTTGAACACGGAATTGTTGATGTCGTTAAAGAAGTTTTAAACTTTGTTCTCTGTATTCCTTGTGCGAAACACAAGTTTGACGTATACAGCATTAAATGTCCATGTCACTAATGAAACTAATAGCAACAACTATCCTCAAAACTTGATGAATTTAACATGCTAAATGAAAGTTTATTGTTTATTTGGAAAAAAAAATTAACGTCTTTATTCTATTTAAAGTTAAATTAATTTGTATTACAATTTCTTTTTCATTTCAAATAATTAATTGTCATTCAAAGATTATTGTCTCGATAAATCAATAACTTATTATACCTAACGAGTTCGGTTGTCCACCAAACAAACAAGTGACAATTTTTAAAATTGCATTTAATAACATCAGCTTTTACTCAAAAAAATTGATTTTTCTCTCTCGTTAGTGACCTAAATTTTATTTTTTCTATTTTTATTGCTTTCAAAACCATCATTATAAAAGTTTAAAAAAAAAATAAAAAAGAACAAGAGGAATAAAATATATGAAATCTGCGAATGAGATTTATGAAAAGCAAAACGATCATATTAATATTCATATTTTATTTGTTTATTTATTTTTTTTAATTTAAATTTTTTAATATGAAAAATAATAATCATCCACTTGACATCTTCAATTATTAAATATAAATTTCATGGCAATTATTTCGTGTTAATTTCCCTGGAGAAATCACTTTTCATGATTTATAATCGGATTGAAAATGACAATATTATTATTATTATTATTAATAATAATTAATCATCATCATTAAAATGATAGCTTATAGAATATTAAACAGCCTGTGAACATTGCTCATTATTGTCCCATAAAGCTTACCAAATTAATCATTAAAATTTTCAAAGGATAAGTGTAAAATTTAGCCGTAATTTTGTCCAAAATATATAGACATCAGTTGACTTTATATATCTCCATGTTGTTCCATCAAAATATTAAACCATCGTGATCGGATATAAAACATCCTGTCTCCAAAAAAAATATATTAAATATGTATTTTAAAACTCCACAACACCTAAATTGAAAAAATAAACAAAAATAGTATAAGCAAACTATGAAATATCTATAAAACAATATTAATATTTGCCGTTCAATTTATCTATTTTTTTATTTATTTATTTAATTTTTAAACAGTTTAAATTGACAACAGATAGAATATTGTTTTCTATTATTTTTTTTCATTGTAAATTGACTATTACTTCCACAGTTATCATAAAACTCAGAAAAAAAAAAAAACCTATATATCAAAAAGTTTGTATTCAAGTCAATAAAAATTTCAATAAAAATTATTAGGCTTTTTTAAGTTACAATAAAGCATGACAAATTCAATCGAATTTTCATATGAAAAATAATGTTATGCACTAAAAACTAGTATATATTTATCATTTTTTTAAAAATTAATATTAAATTTTTTACTGATTTAAGCAATTAATTTTCTTATTCGTAATTATGATTAGAATATATTGGCTCTATATGGTTACTTATCTTATGATAATTACAATCTTTATAGTCGACAATTTTCACTTTGATGATTACTCATGGTATTCAACTAAACGAACCACTATTTTCTCTCGAGCTCTCGAGTATCTGCCAGAGATATTAAATCCATTTCTCTCTAGCCAAGTATCTGCTAATGACAATTCACTTGAAATTTATAATAATAATTCTAAAGCAGCGCTAGACGGATTATTCAAATAAACGATAAAATACTGCTGTTATTATTATCAAAAATATTTTTAATAATAAATTTAAAAACAAATATTTGTTTTATAATTTTTATTCATAAATATAGTGGTTTTTTTTTCTCTTCTCGTAGTTGATGCTTGAAATATTGAAATTTAAATTTATATTGACGTAAATTGTGATGAAATTTATTCATCGAGAAAATAATATATAAATTTAGAGAAGAAAATAAATACATATTGTCACGCAAAATTTCATGCTGTGTTACGTCACTGCGTGAGTTGAATATATTGATTTATCACAAACCGTTCCAATGTATTTTCTCCACTAATACATCTTGATGTTTAAACATATATATTTGAAGAGTTAGCTCTACTCGATAATCCCGTCTGTGCCACGATCAACACCCAATTGCACTTTACTCTCTACCGAATTTAACAGTCATTCGTTTTTTTTTTTTAAATTAAAGTACTTAATTTTGACGATTATTATTTTTATTATTTCCAACAATAAATCTACCTTCATTTAGCTGCAAAGAGAATTTTAATTTTCGGGGATTTGATATTTCAGTTTGCTGGAAAAAAAAAATATATCCTCAATGCTTTTAGCAATTTTGTTGAAAAATAAGCTTAAAGCTTTAATCTCTATTTGAATTTACGAGGCTTATTATATCTCAGTATTGTACTTGTTGTGATTATTATAATTATCATTTAATTTAAAATATATTTAAATGTAATTGTTATTGTTATGTGTGGATTTTGGAGAACATTTGGATGGGAATATTATCCAAATTAATTCAATAGATATGATGTTGAAAATTGTTATTGAAACATGATAATAATGATGGAAAATATTTAAATACTTTTTATTTTAAAAGAGAAAATATTTTATTATATTTCGCTTCTTTTAGATTTTATTCTTTCATCGAAAAATTATCTGACTTGATCCACTTGTTATCTACGAGCTTTTGAAAAAGAAGGCAATGCAATCATTATTCTTTCTTTACAAAGACAGCTGAACCGACCAGGTTGGACATTGGTATGCGCCCCTTGACTCTGACTAATGGCCACATTGCATACTCCTTTTTTTTTTCTTTTTACTCTTTTTATTATTTCGGTTTTTTACTTAATTTGACATTCAACATTTGACACTCTGTATATATCGACAGAATAAATTTCTTTAAAATACTTTCGATCGTTCATTGACTGAATTAACAAACCAAGTGGGACAGACAGTTTTTTTTTAATTGAAAATAATCAGTAATTGGATGAAATAAAATGACTTTCTATTATAAAAATTAGCAAAATTAACAAAACAAAAAACATCATCTCTGTAAATTAAAAATAGCTTTCATTTAGTCTTTATAGCTTACAAATAGAATAATTTTTGAGCTCAGGGTGAGTGGGCAAAGCTTTTTTTAATTAATAAAAAAATCAGTAATTAAATTTTTTCATTAATAAAAATGATTATGATAATAACGAGTCTGCTTGTATTAATACAAAATGAAATAAAACATATTCGATATTTATATAGTTTATTTGGCTACTTGAATCATCAGTTTAATCGAGACAAATTATCAGCTTGAAAATTTAACAAGTAGTACAGCCGTATATTTAGTCAGACAATTTTTTCTTCTCGAGTTTTTAATACATTTTAATTGGAAAAAAAATTTATTTGCTATTAGCATTGTACCAAATGAATAATTTATTTATTGAAATTAATTTTGGGGTATTAACTATCAAATAAAAATAATTTTATATAGATTTTTTAAATTTTTAATAACTTATCATATTTATGTCTCTTTTCATGGTTCCTAGATAATTATTTTAAAAGTTCAATGTTCTTTTCACGCTGATTAGTAATTACAATGAATATGGTCGTACATTTTTGCATAAAAAAGACTCCTTGAACTTCTCATGTCGTGAAAATATTAAAAGCCTCTATGTCTAGCGTAAAGTTTTTGATGGAAGACACTGTTGTGGTTTTAACAAGATTCATGTACGTGGCTCTGAACAAACGATGTTAAAGTACACTTGATAATAACAATGAGTCACAATAATTAGTCTCAAGCAGTGTTTCTATTTGATCTTAATTAATAATATCAATCAAAATAATTTTTTTTCTCAATATCGTTTAATGAATCTTTTAATTAAAATTTATTTCTCATAACAAATTTAATATCTTTTTAAAATACCGTAACCATAGTGACATAAAAAGTGTTATACTCTCTCGTACAATAAAAATCCATAAAAATTCTTTAAATTTATTCTTCTTTTGTTGAAAAAGAAGGAAAAAAATATCTTCATTTTATTCAAAATGTGAGTCTAAGATTTAGAAAAAAAATAAAAAAAATATCTATATATTCTTTGATAGATGAATCAGATGCTTTTACTCAAATGCATCGACATAAAAATTGTCATATCCATATTTATATATTTATGTATTGAATACATGCAAAGTTAGTGATGACAATTGATAGCATCATATTTACCATCATTTTATTTACATTTAAGTAGGGAAAACATTTCATTTGGATATACGCTTAACAAATTGTGTGAATATATTGCAAAACGACATCACTCCGCTAATGAGAATTTAGTTTTGATTCATATTATGATGTGACGGATCATATTTAATTTGAATTAACTCAATATTTTCAAACTCAATTGTTTACATCATAAAAAGTTGATAATTTTATTATACAACAGAAATTGGTCGTTAAATTAGTTAATAATAAATTTATTCAATTTATTTAGGAAATATTTCCACTCAACAATAACAGCTTGTTTTTTTTTTTTTTATTTTGGGTAAATTTATGATCAACGTATTATCTTGAACCTTAATTATTTTTCGTCTGACATATTTCTTATATTATTTAAACTTATATATGTTATCATTTAAACTTCTGATTCTCTACTTCACTGAATATTTGTTCATTCACACCACTTCGTCTCACCAGTTTGCAAATGCATTCTACTGTAAAATTATTCTCCTTGCACTTTAAAACTCAACTTTAAAAATATATATCTCTCCATAACCTTTTCTAAATAATTTTTCAGAAGATATCTTTTTTTTTTTTTTATCTTTTTTAATTTTTTTCAACTCTCCGGAGATGGAAACTGCACTATTTCTTTTATCCCATATGAAAATATCTTTGTTCGCTTCAGAGACATATACTCTAATTTTTTTTTTTTATTTTTCGTCTTTTTTCCCCTGGGAGGCATAGAATAAATTTTTTTTAGTAATTTTTTTTACCTATTTATCAAATTAGATAATCAAGAGTATATTATTCTTTCTGAAAATAATAAAATAACTTAAAAATATATAGTCATTAATATATTATTACTATTATTTTCTTACAAATTTTTATAAGTTAAAAAAAGCTTTTTTAAATTGTTAAACAACATTACACAAACTTCGTGTATTTAATTTTTTTACAGATACTTTTAAAAGTAGAATAATTTATTTCAGGTACATTCAAGTTTTCCTAGAACATGCTTGTTCATCCCCAGGGCTTCAACTAAAAAACCCTGAAACTACCTAGTTTTTACTTTTTTTTTCTTTTGAGTCATTCAATTTTTTGTGTTGTATACTTTTTTTTTTCTATGTAAAATTTTTTACTGCTAAGTGAAAAGTTCTCATGACTATTTCATAGAACCGCGTTCATCTGATTTTATATTTTCAATTATTATTTTATTAGATGAATATATAAAATGTAACTAAAATATTATTCCAAAATTCGAAACTTTGAGCTATCATTAATGTGTTTGAAAATGTTCAAATATAAAAACGTAAAAATGAAAAATATGAGAAAATATATATACGTACGCTACGTGAACGGAATTGAAGGTTGACGTTTAATCTTATATTTGGCTTACTTTTGTAAATCCCGGTTAAAATTGTGTGTAAAAAATATACATGTATATATAGCAGGATATCGTTCAAGCTTCGACGATGATATATAAATGTATGTTTAACCGAAAGATTTTCATTGCTTCAAATAGATTTAAAAAATAAAAAAAAAATGTTAGATAAAACTTTGTAACATGAAAATACACTTTTTCCAATTTATTCTTTTTTAAATTATATTTTTAAGCTCTTTTAAATTGACAGGAACATATGAAATATTTTACACGTGCAACGCAAAGTGATGAATTTTTTATTTTAACATTTTAAATCCAAGCTTAATGAATTACAAATATAAAATTTAAAATCTCTTTATTTCACGTGAATCGAAAATTAATATTTTGCATAATGCTTCTCTCGTTAATAATTTTATTTTATGGATTTTTTTTTTTTTTTTACTTCAATGGCATTGACATGATTCAGTATCAGTTGATTAACATCTGGGCACTCGGTTCATGCTGAATTTCAATTGCAAATACATTCAATATTTAAAAATCATATGATATATATTTTTTTAAATTTTTTATCGTCGCTGAAAAATATTTATCTATGTTATTTTATTTTTTTAAAAATTTAATATTTTATTTCGAGATATTGGGTGGATAATTTTGAATAAATTTAAATATTTTATATGGAAATTTTAGTAATATTGTCACTTTTTATATAGAGATAATTTTAAATCTATACATTTTTTTTTTTATTCAAATAATTGTACAAAGAATTAAAGAAGAAGCAATCAAGAAAAATTTATAAATTCAAATCTGGTTAAGCGAGACTTAAGCGTCCTCGTGATGCTGTTATCAAGTTGGCTTCGTACGAGCACGTAATCAGTGAACCTCTAGAATTCCAAACGTAATTTGAAATTTTTTTATTTCTGTCTCTTTTGCATTATCCATTATTTTTCTATACATTTTAAATCCCCATATTTTTTTATCACAAAAAGAAATATATATATTATTTGTCCCAAGTTGAATACTCTCATTCAAAACTAATTTTTAAAATAAAAAATCGAAAAAATACATTCATTTAATTACAATTTTTTTATACTAACGAATTTTATTATTTATTTTTTCTTTTTTTCTCATTCTAAAATTTTTTATTGAATTAATTTATAATGCTCGATTTTTCGAACATCAATCTCGATGTTGCCATTCGAGTTTATTGGATTATTGGAATTTTCTGAACCAAAAGACAAACATAAATTCATTCGAAATATTATTCTCGCTGTGCAATCAAAATTAAAAAAAAAAATTTCATTTCAATATAAAAAAAAAACTAATTTTTTAAAAAATATAATCTGTGTAAATATTATTTCAGTTGCATTTATTGAATTGAATGATAAATAAATAAAAAAATTAATAATCAAGCGGGTCCAGATGAAATTTATATATTAATTTTCTCTATGAATTTTTAATTTTTTTATCCTTCAAATATTGATGAATCGTGCTAGTAAATAATTACCGTCAGGTCAAAATAAGTAAACAAAAAAAAAAAAAGGCATAAAACTTTTATTTGTTGGAAAAGCAACAAAGTGCTTTGTAAATTATTCAAAAACTTTCAATACTTTCATAGAAATTAATCAAAGAATATTCTTAAAAATGATGAAACAAAGTTTTTGTTAAACACAAATGGTTTTAATTATATCGATAATGTTATTTGTAGTTTGACTATTTTTTTTATATATAAAAATGAGAATAAACAACTTTTCCCCTTCAAATTCACAGTAATTATCTTTATCATTTCACTTTTTTTATTTTTAAAAGTTCTATTGTTCCTATCCGAGTCATTAGCGGTTAGCAAAATTCCATTTGTGGATTACATTACCGGTTCAAGCATTTTCATGTATATACCATCTCAATTCTCAAACATTAGGCCAAACTAAAGTGTTTTAATTATGTTAATTCGGTGTAGCAATAGACAGCTGAATAAAACCAAGATATTCTCTACATTTAGTGACTTAATAACATTTACCAATGAACTCAATCCTCAAATTGTTAAATTCATTTTACATTTTAACTATTTTATTACGTATCATTCAACAAAATATAAAATTTACTTATTTTTATACAAAAAAAAAATATATAAATTATCTATTGAATTTTAAAATAATAAATTATCTTTTGTATAAAAATATGAAAATATAAATTGAAAATATATTGCATACAGTGTGATTCTGTATTGGGTTTTATGTAAATTTTATATATATTTTTTTTTACTCCACGATATTGCAAAGAAACCCCACAATCAAATTGAGTGCTGAATATTTTTTCTCAAATATACAATCATATGGAAATTCAATTTTTTTTATAGACCACTATTATTTTTATATCTTTCGCCACTATGCAAAAATTATTTTAAATATCATTTTCATATGCATACACATGTGTATTAAAAATAAAAATAAATATGTAAAATAAACGTATCAAAGAAATAATATAAATAGAATCAATAAAATTTGTTTATATTTTTTTTTCGTTATGTAATAAATTAAAAAAAAAGAGAGAGGATGTATTATTTGTCGTGTTGCAATTGGAGACAAATTGTTATACGTGTCATTGATTAAATAGGCTGATAACCAATAGCGGTTACAATATCGTCATCAGATATTGATTTTGATATTGTATATCTGATGTGTTGGAACTCGATTGATTGGCAAGGAGCAGGAAATGAGAAAGTTTGTGTAGACATATATATTATTGTCATTATATCATCATCAACATCATCATCATCATCTATGTCGTGATATAAATTGTGATACCTGATGATACTGCGTGATAGAAGCACAACTGCGTATGATGGCTTTCCACTCGATTGCATCTCGAGATCAACTTGCCTCCTCAAGGCAATATTCTAAACTGATCCTCTCACTTTCATATTACATATAACGACAACCAAGACTTTCGTCCAACTTTGATTGGTTACCATGGCAATGCAATAATTTACAATATACCTTTGACAGAATATAACTTGTTAGTTTTATTACAACAAACAAACAAACAGTAAACTTGAAATTAAAATTTATTTAGTTGACTATTTTCTTTTTATTATTTTCACAATAAAATACAGGCAGAAAAACAAATTTTCCTTTTTATTATTATTTATAAATAATCGAAAAAACTTTTTATATTAAATTATTAAAACATCAAAATAAATTCTGAAAGCTTTGTTGATGTAGGTTTATTTGAATTAAGTGAATTGGGAAAAAAATTTATAAAAAAACAGGAGACGAGTTGGTAAACTTTTTCCTTTTTTTTTTTTTCTTCTTGTCTTCTTCAATATTTAATTTACTTTTTAAATTTACATGTTTTCATTTGAAATATTGGATTTTATGTAATTTTGAAATTTGTCGTTTTAATAAATATTCAAGTCTAATAAATATTGTAACAGTAGGCGGATAAAAAAAAAATATTAAAAAGTTTTTCTATCAGTGGGATAAAGAAAAAGAAAAAAAAAAAACCGTTTCTTTCAATATAAATGTATGTATGCAAATATATAACAGTGTTATTACGTATTTTTGCTGTCAAAAAAAAAGATGAATTAATGCATAAGAAATATTTACAATAAAAAGTCTCCCTATTTTTTTTTGAGGATTATATTTTAATAGGGGCGAAATGAAAAAATGTGTTAACAGATGTAAACAATTTTATTTATGAAAATCAATTATAAGCCGAGCAAAAATAGAAAAAATGTAATTTTATTTGCAGCTTTGACAGTCGAGATGATTGAAGAGTTTATCTTGAAAAATAAAACTTGTATAGACGAGAAAAAACGAAAAACAAAAATGTTTATATGAGTTATTGACAGAGTGAATATAAAAGCTAAATGACGTGACAATTTAAGATGACTGATGATGATACTTTTCGTCTAGAATAATTTTAAAAAATTAATTATAAAAAATATATTATGAATTTTTATACAATGACGACTACTGTGCTGCAAATAAAAAAAAATTCCGTAGACAGTTTTATTTTCCCCTTATCCAATTAATTGTTCAATCAAATTTTGAATCGTCTCATCAACTCGAAAGCTTCAACTTAAAATCCCCATGAAATTTTGTATAAAAATAAAAAAAAATTAGCAAAGCGCTTTGGGAAGTCAATTCGATTCACGTGGTTAGTTGGAAAATTATTTGGTTTAAAGTCGAATCCAATCTCAGCAAGAAGAGTGGTGAATGCTTGAAAATTCTATTCCAAAGTTTTCAATTTAAACAATATATTCAAATCTAAATCCAGCTATTCAACATGTATCACAGAAAATCTTTGAAACTCATCTCGAAGCCCCCATAAAATTCAATAAAAATAAATTTGTTTTCTCTTTTATTTTATAAATAATATCCAAATGATAATTCAAAAAACCTATCGTTAGTGTTTTTAAAATTTTCAAATTCAAAGTTTTGTTATTATTTAATAATCTCCAACAAAAACAAACAAACTTATCTGCACAAAACTAAAACAGCTGATAATGCACATTAAGCATTCTAAACTTTCTATCTACGTAGTTGAATAATTTTTTATTTTTACATCCTTTATTCGAAAGATAAATAAAAATATTACATAATTATTTCAAAACTTCGTAATTTTAATTTATTAATGTAAATATTATAAATATAAACATAATTAATTAAACAATAAATATAAAATTCCAACTGTCGCATTGTTGAGTCAATGGCTTTTCAATATTCGGAAATTCATCATTGTGGTTATCCCACTGATTCTATTCAGTAAATGTAATCCAAGATGTCGAATGCAGAACAAAATTCCATTTACTGCTTTTCCCTGATTTTGACTATACATTAATCACGAATTCTTACTGATTGATGGAATAAAATAAAGAGAAAAAAACTTGGATATTATCTGGCTTTGTCATAATTTTTACAAAGAGAAAATGTAAAAGTTTTCAAGTAAAATTATTACAAAATATTTACTTCATTTACTATGACATCAATTACTCTTCGATGAGTTTTATTGAACATATGATTCGATTATAAATTCATATCACAAGTCACAGTGTAATTAACCATGACAAGATGAAAATCAAGGAAACTCATGAAATTCTGGAATTCCAAGAATGAGACAATCCATAGCAAACTCACATTGTTGCTGTAGAAACAGCAATGCTCTGATAATTTTGGAATTATGTTGAAATATTTGTAGTATTTCGTGAATATATCTATATGAATTCTTAGATATTATATTGATTTTTTTCATACTCAATTTGCTCTCTGCTATGCACTTTATATCTCAATTTAATATATTTATATATATATATACAACATTTCTTCGATAAATTGGAAATTATAATTTGTTTTTTTTTTAATAAATTATAAAATATATTGAATAAAGATGAGACGTTCAAAATTTATCGATTCAATTAGACTACAATATTATTCACATCGTTTAACATAGAATGATCATTTTCATCTTGGAAATTTAATTTTAATTTGATCATTTACTTGGCGAATGTTTTATAATTGATAAATTAATTTCATATATTTCGACAATAGTTTTTTTATTGTTAATGTTATTTATTTAGAATATATTTTTGTTGAAAGTTAATGACACTTATCACGTGAATCACTAATTAAATTTACGACAGACTAAAGTGAAAATAGCCAAGTCAGTTTAATGAAATTACCACGAACTGTCTCGTTTCTATCGAGCAGATGCATGATTAAATCTAATATCGATTTAATTTTATATTGAATTTTATAAAAAAAATTTATTTTATTATTGTTATTAGTACTTTTTATCTATTTTGAATAAATATTCTTGGCTCATTTCAATTGCAAGTCTAAAAATAATTCATATTGAATCAATAAAAATAAATAAATAAATAAAATTATTCGAAATAAATTCAAATGCTTGGGTAGATAATGTAAGAATGAATGAATAAATAAATAAATATTTCGACATTATTTATATCTATTTCATCTTGCAATAAACATGATATTGAATAATAAGAAAAAATTTCAAAGTAATATGAAAAGCTTCTTCGATGAAAATAAAGTTTAAAAAAGTGTCGACAAAGAAATAATCTTAAAAGTATAAAATATTAAAAATAAATTGTTAAAATTTTTAAGTAGAAAATCCTTTGATATGTCAGACAAGTTTTACATATATATTTCACCATATCATTGATTTATTTACATCTATTGAAAGCTCAATGTATGTACAGTTGAAAAATTACAAAAAAAAAATGGAAATTTCTTTGACACTTTTCTTATCGATTAAAAAAAATAATAATAAATGAAGAAATACGATATTTTTATTCCCCACTAAGCCATCATAAAATATTTTTAAATCTTACACTTGAATAAATAAAAATTTCTTTTTTAAAGATATTTATTTATTTATTTATTTTTATTTATTTATACTTGAAGGAAAAATATAAAAATCCAGATAAATTTAATTCTTGTTGATTTTAAAAAATAAATAAATCAAGTATAAAATTTCTAAAAATAAAAAAAATAAATAAATATTACATAAAATGTCTTGGTAACTTGATATATTGACTTGATATCTTTATCAAAACATTATTAAAATTATATAAAAAGAACAATAAATATTTAATCGACTCAGAAATTAAAATCGTCTTTTTAATAATATTTTTTATATCAAACTGTCGCCAACACATAATTTCATATTTGTTGGAGTCTGAAATTCAATGATAATTATATTTCTCTGTTATTATTTTTTTCTATTTATACATCAATATTTGCCCAGCATTTCACATATCCAGTGTTTTTAATATTTTGCTTTTATTTTTATGATTTTTTTATTGAAGTGCTTCAAATGACTGTCATGAAAAAAAGCTCTATTTCGAGGGTCGATAAAAATCATTTTTAGGTCAAGTTACTAGTAGAAAAATGTCGTTAACTACAAAGAACTATTATTGTTATTTTTTTTTCCAAACTCAATGGAATAATTGTTTTTTTTTTTCGTTTTTGAAGCAATTTCGGTTAAAAGCTTTTTAGTATATATATACCATTCAAATCGGAAATAGAGAAAGAAATATGTGATGCAATTTTGTTTGATCAGATTTTAAGTTAATAGACAACATGTATTCTATCAAAGGGACTAATAACATTTTTTTTTATTCCTATGAATTTACCAGCTATTTATAAACGATTGTACAATATTAAATAAACGTAATTTGATACTATTTAAATGATATTAAAATATATTTATTGAATATTTAAACAAGCACACTTTGATCATGTTATAAATTATTTCATTTGATATCACATAATACATGCTCTTCAGGGCCACATAAAAAATGAATAAATGTTTTATGTGTGTCAATAAAAAGCTTTATACGATTCATTAAATATAATTGTTAGTAAAAATGATAATTAAAGTCATTATATGAAATAAATAATGACAGTTATAATATAACTTGAATAAATTTTAATGAATAAATTTTAAAAACGTAAATTATTATTTGATCGCATAATTTACAATAAATAATAGCTTTCAATGGAGCTTTTGAATAAGCAAGTTAATTAATTTAAATAATAATATCAGCTTTATGGTTTACAATGCTGTCTAAATGTGTAAATATTTTTAGCTCGTGATTATTACTTATTGAATTTACAAGAAACAGAGGAATTAATTGATAATAATTTTAAATAAAAACAATATATTTAAAAGCAATTTTTGATCTATTTTAGATAATTATTACAGTCGAAAAATAAATTAATTTTAATTACAAACCGAAAAAAAAAAAGTTCTTTATGGAAATGATAAAAATATAATTGGAAATGGAACTAACTTTGTGTATTGATACAAATAAAATACAAATATAATTAAATGACTGTATAAATAATGAAAATAATTGGAAATTTTTTATTATTAAAATATTGATATACGAAAACAATAGAGTTATACAAACATGGTTGGTATTAATTTTGATAACAAGACAAACCTGGAAAACAAACAGCGATAACAATTCATGTGAAAATTATATCGCAAAGGTGAATCAGTGTATAGTAAAGAGAGAGACAGAAAAAGTTACGTTGGTCTATTGTGAAATACCTTGTTTAAATTGGTTTTGTATTTCATATATTATACTAAAGATTTGAAACTGTTAACTTTGAAATAACAGAAATTCAACGATGTGAATATTTTATGTTGGTTACTTGATAACTTCATTATTCACATTAAGAAAATTATTATTATTTTGATTACTACACAGTACTGGCTTGTAGTTAACTTTATCTTTATCTGACTTTTTTTAATTAATAAATCCAACAAGAAAAAAAACAATAATACAATAATAATTTATTTAAAATTTACGTTTGTTATAAAATGAATTTTAAATATTAAAAAAAAATTATCTATGACAACAATAATACGCTACTAAAGTTTTGTGAAAAGCCAACTCAACTGTCAAGAAACGAAAATTATTTCAAGTTTTTGAATTCATTAATTAGTTGAAAAGTTACATCGCTGTGTTTAAAATTTAAACTATTTTAATATAAAATTTCCATATTATTAATAAGCCATTATTTTTTAGTATATAAATTTTATTAACTTTGAATAGTAAGAAAACTTTTCATTTATTTAAAATCTAATAATGTTTTAATGAAAAAAATACAAAATAATGATATTAAAAATAAATTTAATAACATTTTTCATTTACTGTATGTATTTTTACAAAAAAATAATACTGTAGACGTAAAATTTTTTTAGTCCAAATCATGTAATGTTCATCAGATAAAAAAGCTCTCACAGCTAATCCTTTTTTTTTTTTTTTCATTAAAAAAAAATATATTTTCATTAAAAATAATAAATGAAATGTCATTATTTATTTATTTTATTTTTGCAATTTTTTTTCTCATTATAAATTAATTCTTTTTTATAATTATAATTATTCAAAATAAAATATCCAATTTATTTTTACTCATTGCAATGAAAAGAAAAAAAACTATTGATTAAAAAATAATAAAATAGTTTAGCTGTATTCGGGGAAATGATGTTGCAACATTTAAAATTTTATTGCCAACGTGCTGATACACCAAGTCAGCACAATTGTGGTAATGCATTACAGCATTTGTGGTTTGTCTGGTCTATCATCAAATTATATCGTTCATTTACCAAATTTCCTCCTCTCATACAAACAATTAAAATGGCGAAATAATAATTAATTTATCCATCGTAAAATACTTAAACAAACATCATAAATATGAAAAAATAATTTAACCAAAATATTATTTTACATGCCAACCAATTTAAATATATATTAATATTTTATTGAAAATCATACGACCAAGTAATTTCATGAAAATAGTTGTTATGTGGAAAATTAATGTACAAGTATTCAAATTATTTCAAATCAATTTGTACTCACATTCTTGAAATTTTCCATCAAAAATACAATATGCAAAGTTCATCATAAATTCATCATGCAAAAATTTATATCATAAAATTCTCCTTTTAAAATTTGATCAAAAAAATACAACAATAATAATATTGCAAGTAATTTTTTTATAACTTGTTTCAGGCTGAAATATGGAGTGTTTTTATTGCAATACTAAAGAAAAGCGTGAGAAATCTTCAGGCATGTACAGATGTCAGTCTCATTGAACACGTACTATTGCGTCTGTCACAAGCAGAAACAGTTGTTGCAGGTACATAAAATTTATATATTCTATTGTTATCATGTCAAGTATTTATTAGTCTTAAAAATTAATGTAATTTAACTGATTATTTTGAACACGTAACATTTTTTTATTTCATAGATTTATTGATCGATATGTTGGGCGTGCTTGCAAGCTACAGTATAACAGTTAAAGAATTAAAATTACTGTTTGGTGCAATGAAAGCTGTCAAAGGAAAATGGGTAACAAATATATTTTCATCGTAATTATATATTTATGTTTAATTTTTTTTTCGAAATAGAATAATACTTACTGTTTTTTTTTTATTTTTTAGCCTAGACATTCAGCAAAATTGTTGCACGTATTACGTCAAATGCCCCAGCGAAATGGACCAGACGTATTTTTCAGTTTTCCTGGTAGAAAAGGATCCGTAAGTTTAAACTCTTCACAGTATTATTAACTCACAAGTGCACTTTAAAAAAAAATATAATAATTAAATAAAGTTTTTCTCAATTGTATGATTTTCAAAAGTCTATTGTTTGGGCTTTTTCTTTTTATTTTTTATTATTAAAATTTTACTTTTTTTTTTATTTTTATAAGAGAAAAAAGTGAAAAGAGAGTGCTTTTAAAATTTTGTAGACTTTGTCAAATGGCCAATTTTATATTTGACATAATCAACTTCTTGTTAAACTTGTGGTAACAATCTCAAATCTACTCATCAACTTTTTGAAAATTCATGTAGTTTAATATGCGAAGAGAAAATTATTAAATAGTTAAGAAAATTTAATTCCAAGTTGTAAAGTTAAATTTTGAAATTTATTAATAATTGATAATCCATAATTTTCATTTCAACTATTGTTGTCTAAATCAAATAATGGAAAATGATTTATTAATAAAATTATTTTTATAAATGTTTTTTAGGCAATTGTATTACCACCAATGGCAAGATGGCCTCATGAAAGTGGCTACACATTTACAACTTGGTTTCGTCTTGATCCTATCAATTCCGTCAACATTGAACGAGAAAAGCCCTACCTTTACTGGTAAGCATACTTTTGACAAGTACACTCTAAAATATATACATCAAGTTTATTGACTTTTATTCTACTTGAATGTGTCATTAAAAACTCATTCAACTTTTCTTTAAAAATAAAAAAAACACATTTAATTTATTAATTACAATTTCAATTATTATCTTATTTATACGTTTAGTTTTAAAACAAGTAAAGGAGTTGGTTACTCGGCACATTTCGTTGGTAATTGTTTAGTACTTACATCAATGAAAGTCAAAGGCAAGGGCTTCCAGCACTGCGTTAAATATGAATTTCAGCCACGAAAGGTAATATTTAAATAACATTAAAATTCAATTCATGTTAATCGTAATAATGACATTATTTTATTTGTTTGTTCTTTTATTATAGTGGTACATGATTGCAATAGTTTATATTTACAATAGATGGACTAAAAGCGAAATAAAATGTTTAGTTAATGGTCAGCTAGCATCAAACACCGAAATGGCATGGTTCGTTTCAACAAATGACGTGAGTTAACACAGCTGTTAAACATAAATTATACAATAAAATATTATATTAAAAATCATTAAATATATAATTTATAATTTTCAGCCATTTGATAAATGTTATATTGGTGCAACGCCAGAACTAGATGAAGAGAGAGTATTTTGTGGTCAAATGAGTGCAATTTATTTGTTCAGTGAGGCATTAACAACACATCAAATTTGTGCAATGCATCGATTGGGTCCAGGTTACAAAGTAATCATTTTTTATTTTGTACATTAAATATTATTATTTTTAATTAAATTACTAATTTAATTAAAATTTTGTTTATTTTTTTCAGAGCCAATTTCGATTTGACAACGAGTGTTATTTAAATTTACCAGATAATCATAAAAGGGTGAGTGAAGAACAGGAGCACCAAAGCATGGTCGACCAAAGTATGCAATCTGTAAGCATTATTGTTTTGTTTGTTTATTTTTATTTTTCATTTTATTTAAGTTTAATATTTAGTATATTAATACTAAAATGGTCACTCGAAAAATAGGTAAACCAAACGAAATCAAAAAGTTAATATTTTTTATTTTATTTTTTGTTCGATTCTATTTTCTTATTCTCATCTGGGAATCGCTTTAATTTCGTACTGATTTTGAATTTTTATGTGCTGAAATTATTCACTATTGTTGCACTAGTCAATACCATAGAGACACATACACTAAAACCACATAAAAGTGTACTCTTTTATAAAAAAAAAAACCTGTGTGAGATTAAAGTTAATTTGAGATATTTGTCAGGAAAAATATTGAGCTCATTTTATTCTCATTGTTGAGAATATAAATGTATTATTTAACATTTTATTTTTGCTTTTATCTGTAATTGAATGAAATAGTTAATTATTTTTGGATTTAGTTGTTTTCATTGTGCATTAAAATTCACAAGTAATTTACATTTTGAATGAATATTTTTGAATAGTTACAAGCTTATGAGATTTTGTTGTTAAGACTATTTTTGTACTTTATAATTAGCCTCTAAACTTTGCATTATTTATTTATTTAAAATAGTTTTAATCATTTGTGTGTTTTGTTGGAAAAAAATAAAATTAAATATTTGTTTTTTATATTTATTTAGTTGATATTTGCACGAGTAAAATATTTGCTATTGATGTCGACATTTCTGCTAATTTAACAAGTACAAATTACCAATATAATAATTAATTGATTTTGTTAATTAAGGTGCTGTATGATGGAAAACTTTCAAACGCAATTGTGTTTATGTACAACCCAGTTGCAACGGATTCCCAATTGTGTTTACAAAGTGCACCAAAAGGAAATGTTTCATACTTTGTACACACACCTCATGCACTCATGTTACAGGTGAAAATTATAAGAATATATTTTTTTATTTTTCATTATTATTAATCCAACAAAATATTGGTATTTTTAATTTTTCATATTATTGATGAAATTTTTTTATTTTCATATTTCAGGAGGTTAAAGCTGTTATTACACATTCCATACACAGTACATTAAATTCCATCGGTGGTATTCAGGTTTTATTTCCATTATTTTCACAATTAGATATGCCTTATGATTGTATAGCACCAAATGACATCAAAAGAGATCCAACACTTTGGTAATAATAATTTTAAAACCTTTAACTTTTTCTTTATTTCAACAAAAAACAGCTTCTTTATTTATTATTTCTTTGTAATGTTTCTTTTTTTTTCTTTGTGCTTTTTCACAGTTCAAAACTTTTGGGATTTATATGTGACCTCGTTGTAACTTCACAAACCGTCCAACAACATATGGTACAAAATCGAGGATTTCTAGTCATCAGTTTTATGTTACAACGTGCGAGTAGAGAACATCTCACTACTGAAGTTCTTGTATCGTTTTTAGAACTTACAAAACATCTTGTTACTTGTCTCAGTGCAAACAGTGATTTGTTATTAAAACAGGTAAAGTTTTTTCTATTTTATATTCTTCTTTATTTCTTTTTGTTTAATAACTATTTTTTTTTTTTTCAAAGTAGTTTTTATTTATTTTTAAAAGTATATAATTTATTTAAAATTTTTTTGTTTACTTTATGCTTTTTAAAATTTATTTCTACGTCAAGAAAATCAGCATGGCTCTGGCATGAATGAAAGTTTGATTTTAACTTTTATTTTATAAATTTATTGACTTACTCTGAGAAATTGACTAAGTTTTTAAAACGATTGGATATTTTCCAACTTTTGAATTATCATGCCAACGTCAAAATTTTTCTTTAAAAGTTTTAAAATATATAAAAAATAATAAAACTAGATATATAATAAATAAATACTCAGCGTGAATGTAACTGTGTATTTTTACGACAATGGAATGCATGAAATCTACCGACTTTTTCGAATTCTCTCGTATTATTTTTTTTTTTTATTGAATTCTTTTCAATTGAAGTCAATATTTTTTTGTTTTTTTTTTCGAATGTCCCTTTTTTCATCCTATTATTTCTTTTAATAATAAAACTATTTGGCTTCTTGCTTGAAAACACAGTATTTATTTTTACTTCTCTAAAATAAATTTTTACTACAATGTAAACTCTAAATTTTTTTAATTTACATTGGAATGTAAAAGAAAAAAAAACGATATTCTTATTTTTTCATCTCTTTGTCTGGAATAATTTAATTTTTGTATCTAAATGTTGTTTTTCTATCAAAATGTAAATAGATTTTTAATAAAGACTAGAAAATAATCCATTAAATAACGAGAAAAATCATGAAAACAAGTCGGCTAGATTGATGTATCCATAGAGCAGTTAGATCAATCGTGATATAGTTTTTTTATATTTCATTTCAAACATGGCAGCTTTTGGATCATATTCTCTTTAATCCAGCATTGTGGATATACACACCAGCACCAGTACAAACACGTCTCTATTCATATTTGGCAACTGAATTTCTCAGTGATACACAAATTTATTCAAATGTTAGACGTGTCTCAACTGTTTTACAAACAGTTCATACACTCAAATATTACTATTGGGTTGCAAATCCACGAGCTAAAAGTGGAATAACACCAAAAGGAATAGGTCAGTATATAATAAATAACTAATCAACAAATAAATTAATTGATTAAATCAATTTAATTTTTTTGTAAACAGATGGACCTAGACCACAACAAAAAGACATTTTAACAATTCGTTCATATATATTATTATTTTTAAAACAATTAATAATGATTGGCAATGGTGTGAAAGATGATGAGCTACAAAGTATATTAAATTATTTAACAACAATGCATGAGGATGAAAATTTACATGATGTTCTACAAATGTTAATATCATTAATGTCAGAACATCCATCATCAATGGTACCAGCATTTGATGCAAAACAAGGTGTACGAACAATATTCAAACTTCTTGCTGCTGAAAGTCAACTAATACGTTTACAAGCATTAAAATTACTTGGTTTTTTTTTAAGTAGAAGTACCCATAAACGTAAATACGATGTAATGAGTCCACATAATTTATATACATTATTATCTGAACGTATATTGCTTAATGAAGAAACATTATTATTACCAACATATAATGCACTTTATGAAATAATGACTGAACATATTAGTCAGCATATACTTTACACAAGACATCCAGAACCAGAGT
This sequence comes from Aphidius colemani, assembly GCA_030523065.1. Lineage (NCBI taxonomy): Eukaryota > Metazoa > Arthropoda > Insecta > Hymenoptera > Braconidae > Aphidius > Aphidius colemani. Next base: position 4,622 of record JAPYYR010000046.1, on the reverse strand, counting down.
CACATTATCGTCTTGAAAATCCAATGATATTAAAAGTTGTTGCAACATTAATAAGACAATCAAAACAAACTGAACAATTACTTGAAGTTAAAAAATTATTTTTATCCGATATGACATTACTTTGTAATAATAATCGTGAAAATCGTCGTACGGTGTTACAAATGTCTGTATGGCAAGAATGGCTCATTGCAATGGCATATATACATCCAAAAAATACTGAACAACAAAAAATATCTGATATGATTTATTCATTATTTCGTATGTTGTTACATCATGCTATTAAACATGAATATGGTGGTTGGCGTGTATGGGTTGATACATTGGCAATTGTACACTCAAAAGTATCATATGAAGAATTTAAATTACAATTTGCACAAATGTATGAACATTATGAACGTCAAAGATCAGATAATATAACTGATCCAGAAGTTAGACAACAAAGGCCAATTAGTACAATATCAGGATGGGATCAACAACAACATTCAATTAATAATGGTTTTACTAGACCATCATCATGGAGTGTCCAACAATCTGAGGATGTACAATCAATTGAAAGAAATTATAATAAAGAATTTGAAACAGTTGAAGGAAATGATAGACTCGAAGAATCTTGTAGTTGTGATTTAAATTCAATTGATAATACAACTGAGAGTGATGGCAGTCCATCAATTGCTGTTAAATCACCAAGTGAAGTAATTTCATTAGATTCAAGATTAAGTGAAAAAATTGAAGAACCAGAAACAATTGTTGAGAATCATACAAGTACACCAACGATACTTGAACAAGTAAATAGTGAAGCAATTTCATTACCAACAACAACACAAGAAACTAGTGAAATAACTTCAACTGAAAGCTCAAGTGAAGGATGCAATGAAGTTCAAAAAGTTGAACTATTGGCTACTGAAACTGTAAATAGAGATGAAAATAATGAAAATGTTATTTTAGAAAATGATTTAAGTGTTAAAGAAAATATTGATATTGTTGATGAAGAAAAAAAATCTGAATCAACAAATGTAATTGAAAATGAAGTAATAAATGTGACAGTAAACACTTTGGATGAAAAAGAAGTAATTGTAGATGTAACGGAAAAAATTTCAGATGAAAAAGAAAAAATCACTGATGTAACAGAAAAAATTTTAAATGAAAAAGAAGAAACTACTGATGTAATAGAAAAAACTTTAAATGACACAGAAAAAATTGTAGATGAGAAAGAAAAAAATCTAGACGAAAAAGAAAAAATTTTAGTTGAAAATGAGAAAATTTTAGTTAGCTCTGTTGATGAAAATAAAAAGGATGAAATTACTGATAAAAAAGAAAAAACTTTAGTTCAATCAAACGATGTGATAATTGAAAATGTAGCAGAGTGTAAAGTTGAAGTAAATGAAATTGAACAAGGAAAGAATGCTGATGACAAATCACCTATTGAAAATAGCAATGACAGTAAAATTGAGAATCTTGAAATACCCAAAGAGACAACGAACGAAGTTGAAGAAAAAGATCAAAGGATAAAATCATCTCCAAATTTATCTCCTGAGCATGAATTAAATACCGAAATTACTACAGATAAATGTGATGAAAATAAAGAGACTGCTGTACCAACACTTGACGTAGATTTAAATGACATTAAAACCGATATTAAAAGTGAGGATAATCATGTAGAAAATGTTGAAATACCAATTGAAAATGATAAATCATGTGAAAAAACTATTGACAATCAACAAGCTGTTGGAAATTCATTAGAAATAATTGAAGAAAATAAATCAAACAAAAAAGAAGAAGAAGAAAAAGAAAAAGTTTCTAACGTGATAGCTGAAAATGAAATAGTTGAAATAAATAATGAAAAAGAAAATTCAAGTATTGAAAAGTCTGAAATAATAATAGAAAAAATTAATGAAAAAACAGTATCAAATGAAAAATTAAATGAAATTAATAATATTGAAATAAATACTGACACTGATAAAACAGAAAATAAAATAATTCAAGATACAAATTGCTCAACTAGTAGTACGAACAAAGTAAATTCTACTTGTGTTGATGAATCACCTTCAATAATTATTATTGATGATAATAAAACATTGGAAAATTGTAATTTAACAAATGGCAATATTGAAAACTTAAATAATACTGAAATTGATATTGCAAATGATAACAATGAAATAATAGAAAAAGATACCACTGAAGAACCGTCCAATATTTCAACAATAATATGTGATAATGTTACAGCTAATAATAATAATGATGATGATAATGTAGAAATTAATGATAGTTTATCAAATTGTAACAACATTGAAAATACTGTTGACAATAATAGTATTCAAGTGCCAAATAATATGACCCAAATACCAACAATATCAACGGTTTGTGATGCAAATAAAATGTTATCCGATGGTGTGCCTCAAAATAATAGTTCAAATGTTATTGAAATTAATGATGATTCATTAATAAATGATACAACAATAATAAATGAACATGTTGATATTCATAGAAGATCAAGTTTACCAAATGTATCAACTGATAATATTGATGATATTAATGGTGATGGTGATACGCCATCGTTACCAGTACCACTTAGAAAAAATTCATCACCCCAAAAAAGACCAAGGAGTGCCTCAACATCCACTCAAGTGGATCCAAATCATTTTGGTATTTTTATTTTATTTATTGATTATATATAACTTGTAAAATTTAGTAACTTGTTTGTTAATTGATGTGAAAATTACTTTTAGATTCAAAAAGAGCAAAGCAAGGAAATACATCAAGCAGACCAATGTTCAGTCCAGGACCAAGTAGACCACCCTTCAGAATACCTGAGTTCAAGTGGTCTTATATACATCAAAGACTTTTATCTGATGTATTATTTTCACTTGAAACTGACATTCAAGTTTGGAGAAGGTAATTTAACTTTATTCAAAATTCTTCTTCAAAGAAAGTTTATTTATTCGTTTATTTTTTCAGTCACTCGACAAAATCAGTACTGGATTTTGTTAACAGCAGTGAAAATGCAATATTTGTTGTGAATACAGTGCATCTCATATCACAACTTGCTGACAATCTTATTATTGCTTGCGGTGGTTTATTGCCATTACTTGCATCAGCAACATCACCAAATGTATGACAATTTTGTATTATTTTCTACTACTTAGATTTAGGCCAATGTATTTATTAACTCAATAGATTTAGACATTTTTTATTATAATATTATCTAATAGCATGATAATTTTTTTTTTAATTTTATTATTTTATTTATAATTTTTTTTTATAGAGCGAATTGGATGTGATTGAACCGACTCAGGGTATGCCAATAGAAGTTGCTGTTTCTTTTCTTCAAAGGCTAGTCAATATGGCTGATGTACTTATTTTTGCAAGTTCACTTAATTTTGGTGAACTTGAAGCTGAAAAAAATATGTCGAGTGGTGGAATACTCCGACAATGTTTACGTCTGGTTTGTTATATTTAATTTAATTTAATTTATCATTTTTTTTTTAATTTACATAGTCATTAATGTGTTTGTGAAAAAAAAAAAAATTTATTCTTATTTCTTTCACAATGTGGATAAATCAAAAATAATTTAGATGCATGTAAATTATCCCAACATTGGCACAATTTAAAAAATCAAAATTACTTTTTCAAAAATTCAAAAAAAATATATATAATAATAATTCATCATGGAGGGGAGTTTTATGCCGCCATGATAGTAATAATAACAATATAATGTTTGAGGTTATATAATGATAATACTAAATTCACGTAACCGGTAACATTCAAAATTCACAGTGCAGTTATTGATAAAATATAAAATGCTTGTTTAGGTTTGTACTTGTGCTGTTAGAAACTGCTTAGAGTGTAAAGAACGTGGCAGATCATACAGCATGTTAGGCAGACAAATTGGTACTAGTAATAAATCACAGCACATACAATCCCTTATTCCAGGAGCACAAACACCACCGAAGGTATGTTAATTTGTCAAACACTACTATGTTAATTCAAAAATTAGAAAATAATATACATAAATATTGATGAAACATTTAGTTAGTGATAATAAATTATTAAATGAAATTTAGACAAACGAATGAAATAGGAAAAGAATTATACTATTTAACATTAATAAATTGGGTGCTTAATTATGAATTATATTTGTAGAATATTATGGATAACTTGACTGATCAATTAAGTCCAGTTAAAAATCCTGACAAGCTATTACAAGACATGGATGTCAATCGATTGCGAGCTGTTATTTACAGAGATGTTGTAAGTTTATTTGTTTGTTTATTAATTTATATAAATATAATTATTTTAATTATTATAAATTAATAAATTGTATTATAAAATTATAGGAAGAAACCAAACAGGCACAGTTTCTGTCTCTGGCTATAGTTTACTTCATCTCTGTACTTATGGTATCAAAATATCGTGATATCCTGGAACCACCAGTATCACAACGACCACCCAGTCCAATTCAATCAATCAAAACTAACGGTGCCAATAATCGATCAGGCAGTCCTCCAGGTAAGAATCATATAATAATTTTCCTTAAGTTTAAATATCAAAGCATTTTTTTTAATCACTAAGAAGATAATCCGAATAGCATCGTCAACCCAACATCAATGACAAATGAAAATAAT
>JAPYYR010000045.1:0-67041 GCA_030523065.1 Aphidius colemani | reverse complement strand
AATATTACCACCCAAAAAAAGCCTAAAAAAAGCCCAAAATTCCTTTTATAGTCTTTTCTATTTGTGCCCATGTTGGTGAGCTAGCTTTATGGAGGTCATATATTATCAACATGATCATCTAGCTTGCACAAAACCAAGGTCTAGATATCACTATGCTTCATCATCATTATATAATTTACGTATTATATCCTTGTGAATATCAAGTTTATCTATAACTCTCTCTCAGTGCCATCAATATCATTGCTCATACATTTTTACTTTTTTTCTTTTTAAATTAATTAATACCCATTAAGTAGAATATTTTTGCAACTCTTTGTCAACTTTTTTTTATATTTTTTAAAATTCCTGATAGATATGTTGATTTTTTTAAAAAATAACTTATAAACCACAATCAAAACTGTCCTGATTTTGAACTCTTTTTTGATAATCTTCAAGATACGTGTCGACGTTACGATAAATTCCTGAATTTGCTTGAAACACAAGGGTCTCTAGTATACGTTCATTTTTAATTGCTTTTGATGGTAAAACAATCTGTAAAAAAATTAAAATTAGTTAGAATATATTTACGATAATTTTCATAAATGATTAATCCAAAAAAAAAACTTACTCTAATTAATTCTTGTGGTGTTATTCGATATAATTTTAAATCTTTACTTAGTCTTTCCATGATACATTTGAACTCATGTTTAGCATCAGTTTTATTTGAATTTTTATTTTTAATTTTATGCCTTGCCCAGTTTAACATTGCTTCAAATTTTTTAATTTCAACAACTTCTAAACCGCGACACATAATTGTTTGTACCATTGATTCACTTAATGTTAGAAAATGGGGACTTTGAAATAATTGATATGCACGTGTTTCAACAAATGCTAATATCATGTTAACAAGTTCTGATGCTGATGTATAACGCCAATAATAATTTTCAAGTGAACACAACATGATACATACAATTTCAATTCTTAAAAATTGCTTTGCATGATGAAAACATGCTTGTAATAAATCTGGTAAATCATAATGTTCAGCAGCACATATTAAACCAGGTATATTACTGCATGTCAATGGACATGAACCGGTATGTAAATAATCCAACAATACACCAAATGTTTCTGGATCAAATTCAATTATATCAAACTGAAATATTTAATTTAAATTTGAGTTTTAAATGAAGCTTTATAAATTATAAATTAATTAATTTAATTACCTCTGTTTGTGCTAATTTTGCTCTATCAACTTTTTGTGCATCAGCACAAACACTCAGTCTTGGAACAGCTAATGAACTTCCTCCTTTATCTTTTTCTTTGGAATCTTTATCTATTTAAAAAAATATATAATTATTGTATATTTATACATTTAATGTATGAATTTCATTTTAATTAACTTACTACTACAATCTTGTGAACTTGTCCATCTTTTTCTATCTTCAATTTGAAGTGTATTACTACCGTGTTTACGTATACTTCTACCCCAACCAGCAGTGATGGTACCAAGTCTTGAAAATGCTCTTTTTACCATTGGTGATGATGGCACACTTTTGGGCCTAAACATGTCAGAGCCAGTATTTCACAATAACAGTTAAATGGCACTTTGAGGTACTGGGACATTAATTTTTTATCATTTTCAAGTATATAAATTAATTAAATTTAAAAAAAGTTTTCAATTTTTTTCTTCTTTCATATGTTAATTTGGTTTTTATAATTATATCAAAATTTATCATTTTAAAAAACTGAATTAATACGTGCTTGAATTATAGTATTTTAAAAAAGCCAATTTTCATTTATTTCTCACACTGAACATTAAAAAATCAAAGGATATAGAGAGAAAAAGAAAGGAGAAAATTTGTTTATAAACATTTAATTAATTTATTCATGCAGTGCAGAGGGAAAGTGGGATTCATGGATGTGCCTTAAAAAAACATCAATAGAATTAATTTATAAAAGAAAAATTATAATATCATTTAACATAAAAAATAGAGACAGTCAATTATTTTGTTATTTTAACTAATATTTATGTGAATAAATAGTTTCTTTTTAACACTGATAATTTACCTTGGACTTTCAATATCAGGAACTTGTAAAAAATTTGAACTTTTTGGTTTTTGTGGACTCATTAATGTTGGTACTGGTCTTGAAAGTAATTCAGCAACTGGTACTTGTGGACTTCCAAAACCCGTTTGAATTCCATAAAGCATTTCTTGAAAAACTCTATTTAAAAAGAAAAACAAACAAATATAATAACAAGCTTTAAAGCTTTAATTAAAACTTGATAATTTTTTTTTTATTTGAAAAATAGATTAGATAAACTTGCCTACTTCTAACACCAAGTATAGCTCTTACACCAATGAATCTAACTTTTTGTTTAAGTTGTCCTGGTACTAAAAACACCACATCAAATAAATTCCCATTAATTGTAATATTATCTGTATTATTAAGAAATACTCGTGTAAAATCTTTAGCAAGTTGATCATAATCTTCAAATTGATCTCTAACTGAATCAAGAAGTGGTGATGATGGTCTCATATGTCCAATTGGTCTCCATGAACCTCTTCTATATGGTTTTGGTATTTGTCCAGTTTCTGCATGATTAGCTAAATTTGCAACAATATCTTCTAACATTTGACTTCGTGTTCTTTCTTGCATTCTTGCAAATTTTGGTGCTGAATAACTTGCACGTTCACCATTAACAATTTTCGTCAACATCCATTCACGAAACATTGCTCCTAAATTAATTGAATAATAACGTTTATGATGAATAAATAAATATATATATTTTTTACATCAATAAATGATAAATTATATATAAAAAACCTTTTTCAAAGACACTTTGTTCCCAAAGATATGGCTTATATGCACCAACTTCATCTCTTGTAACAACTGACACTTCATATCTTGTTATTTTCCTTTTAATTCTTGGACTAACACGTACAAGTATAAATGTATGAAGAAAATGTGATTTAATACATGCTGGACTGAAACTTGTATTATCTGCTTCCAAAAAAACAACACAAACAATATCATTGCCAATGTGTCTTTTTCTTTGTAGCTAAAAATGAATAATTATTTATTTTTATTATGAAATTAATTAATAGCATAAATATCAAATTGTGATATTAATTATATTTATTATCATTACCTTTTGTGGATCATGTTTTTCATAAGGCAAAAGTGTAGATACATGAAACATAATCTCAATGCCACGCCAATTTGTATAGACGGAATAGAGACCAGTTAGGTCATGGACGGTATCGAGGCCACCTTTGTATTTGTCAAAACCTTTCAATCTAACTTTATCACCAAGTATTTGTAAAAATTCTTCAAACAACAATGTACCATCATTGTTATCGAGAATTTCTTCTTCACTATATTGGCCCTCTTGTACATAAATAACACCAACTTTCAATTCAGATTTTATAAATACTTGATCTAACTTTAATAATTCTTCTGGAGTGTCGGGAAGTTGACCAAGACATAATGGTGGATTTATGTTGACCTCTTTTCCAAGACTTTTAACAACTTCTTCACGATTATATCTAATTTTTTAAACAATTATTTATTTTATTCATCAAAAGCTAGTCGGTGATTTTATTGTTTGAAATTTATTTTTATAATAACTTTAATTAAACTTTTAAATTCAATTTAAATTAATATTAACTTACCGATCAGCAAAGACACAACTAGCTGGTATTAGTCCATGCACTGTGTAACTGATAGCTCTAACAAGAATTCTAAATTGATCTCTTCCATTGATTGTTTCTTGCTTGATACTCAATATAACTGGACCTAAATCTTCATCATTTGTAAAATAATTCCAATGCTCAGAGCCATAAAAATATTTTTCATATGTTTCTTGTTCAACCGATGTCAATTCAAAGCCCTGATTTTTTTCCCATTGTTCTTCGATGACAGTTTTTTTTTTAACAACGTCATCATCATCAACTTCATTTTCTTCAAATAAACAAAAATCATTGTGTTGTTTTATAATACATATATCTTGTTCATCTGTTTGTTCTGGATCAGTACCATCACGATCACTTTCACTTTCACCCCAAATTGTGTCTGTTGTTATTTGTTGTCTTGAACATTCAATCCAATATCCCGGTGTTGATATTAAATTATGTGGATATTCTTGGCAAAATTCATCTGTTAAATAACGAAAAAATTATTATTTTATCATCAATCAAACAAATAAATTTTATACTATGAAAGTTTGTGTTTTTAAAATTATTATCATGTTGTGAATTTAATCGATCATCAGTCTCTTTTGTTTCTTTTTTCCTCCTCTTCGAGTTCAATTAAAAAAAAAGTAAGAAAATATATATAAAAATATCCGTAAGAAATATTTTTTCAGGGTGGTGATACATATAAATGCTTAGGTAGTTAAAATATATCATGTCACACAGGGTGATTTATAACTGTCTGAGAAAATGTTAAAAGGGGAATATCTACTCAGACACTTCTAATTTTTTTTTTTCCTTTATGCTTTTTTTCATTTTGATTATACGATATTTTATGGATTGGATATAGCATTATATTATTCTCAAGTACATTATAAATATAAAATATAATAAAAAAATATATTTTATTTTGTTGTTTTATGATCAACAGTCGAGTCACTGTAAGGTAGAACACCAAGCTGTTTATTGGCAGGGCTCGGTATTCGAACTTAGAGTGAACCGAAAGTATCATTTTTCATCTTTTATAAAACTTTTTTTGTTAATTTTTTTATTGAAAAGTTTTGATATCACGTCCCTGATGAATCCCAAATATTGTCTGAAAGCTTTGGCTACTTTTTCATGACCTCTCGTTGAATAATAACAATAAAAAATAAATAATATATAAAACTTTCAAAGTAAAATGTGAGAAAAAATAGTACGCTTGAAATACCGAGATAAAATTCCATCAATTTTTTTTATATAAATTTTTCTTTTTCATGTTATATTTTCTTTTTTTTTTTTTTTTAAAAAAAAACTCATATTGTCGTCTCGTTTTCTTGAGACCTTGGCACATAAAGTAGTACAACCACCTGTAGAACGTTTATGTCTATGACATTCGTATACATAATTTTTTTTTCAAATTTAAAATTTGTTTTTTTCATTTTTATATTACTTTTTTATCTTTATATTTTACTTTGATATTATTTATTTTTCAATTTCAGTGTTTCACGTTATTTTTGTATAGATTCAATCAAATCTTGTTGTATACTGAGATCTTGAAAAAAAAAACACTTTGAAATATAAAATCTAGCATAGATGAAAAATATTAAATAAATATTTTAAATTAAATTGTAAAATAAATTATTCATTTCTTTTTTAAATGAATTTATTTATTTATTAATTTTAATTCAAGATGAAAATTAATATTTTATCTTACCTGAACATGCTTGAGGTGGTAATGGAAATATAAGGGTTGTTGATGATTTTCTTCTAGCAACTGCGCAGCCTAAACTTTGTGGTTTAAAACTGCGCAATTGTTGCATAAAATCTGAACACTCCATTAGTGCAACGTCTGCAAAATGCAGATCACAAAGTATTTGATTCTTGAACCTTAAAAAAAAATAAACCATAAAAAGTATATTAAATACAAAGAAATATTAATAAAACTTTTAAAAAATTTAATTTGGGGTAGAAAAATTGGGATAAATTGAATTTTCTTTTCTTTTAAAAATTAATTAATTTACTCGTGATGTCTAAATTAAAATTTATATATATTGTATAAACAATATTCACCTTCTCGCCCTTTTTTGATTGGGTCCAGTAAGATTGAGGCCACAGCTGTTACATTTCAGACACTCCTCGTGATAGTGATTGTTGTCGTAGGGCGGTGACGGTTCTTTAAAGCATCAATATGTACCACAACCAAGATTCAACACATAAAACAGAAATTGTAAAAAAAAAAAAGAAAAAGAACAGTATAAATAAATATAAAAATAAAATGCGAGACAAATGATTATATATTTATAATCTTGATGAAATAAAACTTGGGGTTGGTAGATGAGATCCTACGTTTAATCTAGACTCTTCTTTTTTTTTTTTTTTTTTTTTTTTTTTTTTTTTTTTTTTTCTTTTTTTTTTTTTTTTTTTTTTTTTTTTTTTTTTTTTTTTTTTTTTTTTTTTTTTTTTTTTGCGCTTTTAATGGCAAGGGAAACATCTTGATCCTTCGATCTTCAAGTCACTTCCGGCGACAGAATGATACGGGGTGTGGTCTTGTCTTTTCTATTTTTTTATTTCTTTTTTTTTGCTCTTTTTCATCTTGACTATCTCACACTTTGGGGGTGAAAATTGTTCGAAGCTGCTGAGAGCAGAAAAATAGAGGATATAAAAGTAAAAAAAAAAAATTCGTATCACGCACGTTTAGGAATTTTGATATGGGCAAATAATTCTTGGTGGAAAATTGAAGATATATTCTGATGATTTGAAATGACAAGATGACATAAAATATTCTCATGAATTTTTAGATTATTATTTTTTATTTATTCTAAATTATTTATATATTTTATGTTTTTTTTTTTTAAATTTAAATTCTCGTCATTTGGATAAAATAGAAGCAATAACATTTAACCTTGACTATTATTATTGTATTTAATATTTATTTATCAGCTTGGAAAAGTATTAATTGAGTTTTAAAATTATCAGCGTATTTTTTCTTCGATAGCAAATAGTTTCGTAGATTGAATTTTTTATTTTTTTTCTTTTCTTCTCTATTTTTTTATTATTACTAATTTTTTTTCCTTTTATTTTCATTTTACTTTGACGTCAGTATATCACACTTTTGCATCACAAGTTTTTTTCTTTCTAAATATATACATTAGACGTGTTTTTTTTTTTGCTTTTATTATAAATTTATAAAATATATATTCTTTAGAAAGTTAGGTGGTGATGCGTAGCCATGCTTTTTATGTTTTTTTATCAATTTATTATTATCACTATTATTTTGCTCAAAGCTTCACGAGCTTTTAAACTTATTGCAGTGTATATTCACGACAAACTTTTAACCGGTATCTTATTCGCTGCCACGGGGAATAATAAAAAACCAATTTTTTATTTATTCTTTTCACCCTCAAAATGAAAAAATACGTCTGTCGTAAAAAAAATTAAAAAAAAAAAACAATTTAAACATAGTTTTATTTTTTACATCTTCAACAATAATATTGTCAATAAAAAATTTAATTTTATTATCATTATAATCATATTTTATTTTTGATTAATTTTTTTTATTGTTTTTAATTTTAAAATTTTTCCCCTGCTTTATTATTGCTTCTTTCATTCGAATTTATATCTCGTTTGTATGTGTCAAGCCAACACATGCATAAAATTAATGCATAATCAATTTGTATATAATTTTCATTTAATCACTTTTAGGCAAATCCCAATTTCATAGCACTCACGTCCAAGCAATTCGTTTATCAATATTATATGCCCATACTCAGCTGTATTTAAATTATACACATAAAATTTAAACACTGTTGACCAAAATTTAAATAAATATATATTATGCGTCTATTTAACATCCCCCGAGTTTCAAAAATAAATTTAAAAAATACATGTACACCGAGATTATCGGTTCAATTTTGTGTACTTAAATTTTTTATAATTAAAAGAGAAAAATAAACATTTTTTTTACAATTTTAATTTGATTATATTTGAGATTAAGAAATTCACTCGACAAAAATTTATAACCTACTTTATATGATTCTTTTTTTTCTTTTTTATGGCAAAAATAATAAAAATTTAATTAAAATAAAAATCTAAAAATAGAAAATAGTATTCTAAAAATTTAATTTTTTTCTGTTTTATTTAAATAATTTTGATTGTTAAAATAAAATAAAAAAACTGATAGCTCATCAAATTGAATGCAATAGAGATAAAAAATAAAAATAAAAAAATTAAATTCAATTAAAAAAACGTCATTAATACCCTCAGAGTAGAAAAAAAAAAATAAAATATGAAAAATTATCGAGTTATTGAATTTTTAATAATAAATGCATCACTGACCCATTTAATGTTTTTTTTTTTGCTGTTAATTAAATTTCATTTTTTTAATTTAGCTGTTTATTTGAATATGTATTTCAAGCATTTGCAATATAGCCTGTGGTTTCACGAGTAAAATTAAATAATCTAATTCATTAAAGCTAAACAAAAAAAAAAAAAACTCCGGTGAATAGAGTTGATTGTATGAATTCTATGTATCATAAATATTATTTTCCTACATATTAAAGTATAAAAAATTAAATATTTTTGTTTTTTAAATATCATCATGATAGGGGCTTATGATATTTGATCATATGCTGTTTAGAATTTCGAGAATTTTTGGAATTTATCAGGATGTCCTTGGTTAGTCAGATAGATATAGGTAACATATCTTGAGGGTATTTATGATGAAACATAACTCAATTATTATTCTTGATATAACTAAGTTATTAAAATTCTATCTTACATTAATTATAATTATAATTTATATCAATTTCACCTTCATCTTGCTTATATTTTGTATATATAATTTAATAACAAATTTATCTATTCTTTTTTCAATAAAATACCCCAATAATTAGAGTGAGAAAATAGCTTATCTGTTTCTTGATGTACAACTACGTGTTTTTAGCTTTTTTTTAAGTAAATAAAATACTTGATCATCGAAAAAATTAATGTAACTTAATCCGACAAGTTTAGGCTTCTTTTATTTTAAGAATTTTCAATTTAACTTCTATGAGATTCAGAAAAAAACAAGAAAATCTTTAACAATAAAAATACTTGTCTTATTGTGGACATATGTCTTTTTTGTTTTATTATCTAAGACAAACAAGTCCTTGATGGAAAAAATTTATATAAAATAAAAATCTAATAACAAAAAGGGTTAAAGTCTTATTTGCCGGACAAGTTCTATTTTGGTTTTAATATAAAGATAAAATAGTACGTATAGTCAGACATTTTTATTACTAAGTCGTTTATCTAAATGAAAAAAAGAAAAAACCTTGAGTACAGTTTTTAATAAATTAACTTTAATATCCGTTGCACTTATCTTGACAAAGTAAGATGAGATTTTATTTATTTATTTATTTCTAAGTAATATGATAGGTATAAGTTGGTAATAGATTAATTCAACTTACTCGTAGTTTTATATCGATAAAGTTTTTCATATACACATGAGAATTTACAGATATCTCATTGAAAAGTTTATATTTGAAATGTACACTTGGGATTATTATTTCAAATGAAAAGTAGTTTTTAATTAACCAATAACAAATATAATTTAAATTCAATGAAAATTATTCTATTATTATAAAATAAATTTAATTAATTTTTAATATTTTTCTTATTTAGGGGAATTTTTATTTTAAAATGTCAGGCAGAGTAGATGAATTTTATTTTGATAAATTAGGTCGTTTATATTTAAATGAAAATTCATTTAAAAAAATAATTGGAAAATTTTATTTCTCATTTTAAAATATATGTATATATATTTTATGTGATGAGGTTTTTTATTTTGTTTGTTAAATATTAATTGACAATTAGCGTTTTGTAATATTCCTTTGTAGGAGAAATCAATTAAATCTAATTGATTGGAAATAATAATTAATAGCGATGATTATATTGAGAAACAAAATAAAATTGATTTGTAGATTTTTCATTTAATCATATTACCTTTTGTTGAATTAATTGTAAAATTTTACAAGACGTTGTTGAGTCGATCGAGCCAAAAGCACGTGGCCTTGATTTTCGGATCGATAAAAACTGCATTTCGCGCATATCTATCACAAATTGAGAGCCAATGTCACTCTTTTAAAACTCGATGACTAATAAAAGTTTTTTTATTTTTATTTTTTTTTCTCAAGTTTAACACAATTACCCTCTTCTTTTCATTACCATTTTTTTTTTCTTTCAACTACATCAAGTTAATTAGCTCGATAATCTATCCCATCAGACAAATCATCCTTATCTCAATCGAATTTTTTTTTTCTTTCTTTTTTAAATTTATTTTATTTTATTCTTTTTGTCAAATTAATTAAACTCACAATTGAATAATTCTTCACTTTCACTATCAGTCTTAAACAAACTTTTATTTTTCACACGTTTTTTCTTATAGGCTTTTCTATTTTTTTTTATTTTAACTCTCTTCACGACTTAACACATCCACAAGTGGTTGCGACCATCATCATTTAAACTTACAAACGAAAGAAAAATAAAATTAAAAAATTAAAAAATAACAACTAACGTTCTTTAGTCACGCAAACCTTTTTTACATTTTAACCCACAATTTACTTCCTTATTTTTTTTCTGGAATCATCTTCATTCCCCTACGTTTATTTCTATCCATAAAAAAAATAAAATAAATATAAGCCCTTCAAGACACTGACTACACCCCTAAAATTGTCTTATCTAACCGTGAAAAAAATACAAAAAATAATCGTTTTTATAGAAAGAGAATGGGAGGAAATACAGAGGCACAAAAAAAAGAATAAATAATAAAAAAATAATATATAAAACAAATAGTAAGATAAATATAATAGAGTAAAATTGAGGGATTTCGAATGATCGATATAATAATGAATCTGGTTTGGATTTGTTGTTGACAAGAGTGATAATAATATGAATGAAAATCCTTATTCGTGAAGGACACCACCCACCGTGTTGTGACTAATGAAAAATCGAAGTGACACGAACAGAAAACTTGCCTCAAGCTTGTCAATACAATACCATAAAAAAATAAATAAAAAAACATACAATTCAACTATATTTATTATATCTCATTTACACATTTAGCATTATTATCATCAAAAAAAAAAATTGATTTATCAATTTTTATTTCATATTATATTTGTTTTTGAAATTTTTATTTTTCACTATTTTTTTTTATTTTAACTTGTGATTTATTTATCCTCGTGGTTTTTTAATTATCATATTTATTTACCCTTTTTATTTATTTTTTTATGAGTAATTTAGAATGATTAATAATCTATTTTTATTTATTGAAATAACGTGTGATATTATTCCCACGACATTCACAATTAATCACACTAAAATAATATAAATAAATTCCATTTTTAATTAGTTGATTTAATGATGAAAATAAAATAATTATTTATGGAAATTGTATTATTTTTTTTGTGCCTAAGTTAATTATTAAATTCACTATTTTTTTTTTTAAATTATTTATTGTCTTAATTTTTTTTTTGATTGAATTATTTCTTTTGTTTTTATCACCACGTGCCTATTGTACCAACACTGTCGATGATTCATGACCTCGTTGACACAGTTATCATCTCAAATAATCTGAATAATATATTTATTTTCATTATAATCACTTCACTTTGTTGTTGATATTGAAATAGATGATTATTTTGTGGAAGAGTCAAATGCGCGTGTTGATCCTTGAGCAAGGAAAGGTCCATGCATACTCTTGGCTTCATCTGGTTGACAGAATTTCTACCCTTATATCCTATCTCGATTTTTATTATTATTTTATATATGTATCATTGGTTTTTTATTTTTTTTTTATTATTAAACAACGACTGTCCTGCTACCCTGTGTTATACACAATGAACTAAGGCTAAATGTTATCACGCGCACGCGTTTGTCGAGACCATCCCTATTTTTTATTTTATCAAATATCCAAGCATATCGAGATGCGCCTGCGAATTATATTTGAATCGAAAGCTTTCTACCATAATTTTTGCCCGGCAAGATTTAAACTCTATTAATTTTTTAGTATAAATATATTCTTACCAGTTTGCGTACTGCTATCGAAAAATGTACTTGATGTTTCTACAGTCATTGTTGCAAATGTACCATCTGTTATTTGAGCTGAACTGTCACGTCGACCACGATACCTCTGGACCTGTTTTTTTTATTTTAAAATAAAAATAAATGATGTATATTATCATTGATATCATTGATATTGAATGATGATTGTTACATTGTTATGAAAATTTATTTACTGTATCATCACTTTGTGAACTTTGCCTTCTAAAATTTCTACAACGTATCATTTCTTCAGTTGTACTTTGTCTTCTAAAACCTCGTGCAATTAATATTTCCTCAGTTGTTGATTGTCTTCTTATAACTGGAGCATTTTGTATACTTCCTGGTCCACGAGCACATGGACTTGGTTCTCTAGATGAACATGTTGAACTATCTGGTGATCTAAAATTATTAAATTCATTGTTTAAATTATAAATATATTTTTTTTCAATCAATTAATTTAGTACATACCTTGCTGCTCGACCAGCAAGTGATGTTGATTGTCTTCTTAATCTTGATTGCCTTCTTTGTCTAATTGGACTAATATCTCTTTTTTCATTATTTCTATCTGGACTTAAATGGCTTTTAGAATCTCGTCTTCGTGGATATGAGGCTGAATCAGGGCTTAGAGAATCTCTTCTTGCTTTTCTACCTAAACAAAATTATCAAAAAATATTAAATCAATATAGTTATTTTGTTTATTATTATTCATAAGTACCTCCGTCATCTGGATCTGGTGATAAAGTTGGTTGGCTACCTCTTCTACCACCCGGTGATAATGATTCATCAATTGTTGCTGCTTGTCTAATCAGTCTTGATAATTTATTTGGTGATGTATCTTTTCCTTTTCCATAATAACACTGTGAATAATTATTTAAAATTTTTTAAATATTAAACACTTAACTTTATTTCTAAACTAAAATTAAATTTACTTGTGTTGTTGAATCTCTTCTTGTTGTTAAAAGTGGATGTGTCGGTGTATTATTAACATTTGGTGTACCAACTGGACTTGAACTTCCTGATGTTGATGTACCAGGTAATGGTAAATTGTTTGATGTTATTGGTGACACTGCCGGTGGTGTTATTGATGATGTTATTATTGTTGGTGTATTACCACTCGATTCAAGTGATAGATAATTTTTCGTTGTTTCAGTAGCCATTGATTTTGTTTCAACAATTGATGTTTTCATTTCTGGTGTTAATTGATTTCTCGATTCTCGCATTTCATTTGTACTTCTTTGTGCCTCCAAATGATCTCTATAAATAATTTTAAATTATTATTCATTGAATATAAAATTACATAATATAAGTACAAACCTCATTGCTGCTGATGTTGAACTATCTGTACTTGAGGCACTTGGTCTTTGATCATTTCTATAATATTTAGTTGGTGTTATTGATCCAACATCAACAGATATTTGTGATTGTTGTGATTGTTTACGTCTATGATAACGACACTGATGTTTACGTTCATTTTGATTACCAACAATTGAATCACGTCTTGCTGATCTTGAACTTTCACCAGATCCTCTTCTTGATGTTCTAATACTTTCACCAGAACCACGTCTTGGTGATGGTGATATTATTGTTGGTGGTAATGGTGGTTGTGATTGTGATTGTGATGATGATGATGTATCTCGTTTATTCCATAATTTTGCAAAATCATTTTTAAATTCACTTATTGTTGAATCACGTCTTGATTTACTTGATACCTGACTTTTAATTCCACTGTCAATTGAACTTTCACGTCTTTTACGTGTATTATTTGCTGTTGTTGTTGTTGTACTACTTATTTCTGTTGTTGTTTGTTGTCTTGACCATGGTAACGATTTAGCAATATCAGCAAGTGTTTCTCTACGACATAATTTACTTAAATTTTTATTTTTATTTGAACTACCACCACTACCCCAATCGCGTAATATATCAGCTAAACTTGATCTACGTCTACGTTGATTTGTCGGTGGTAATGGTTCTTGTATTTCATTTGGTGGTGATATTGATGCACCAATTTGAGCAGCTGAATCACGTCTTCCAGTACCTTAATAAATTATTAATATTTTATTTATTTTATTCAATTAAAGTATTGTTTTTTTTATTTTTATTTTTATAAATTTTACCAAGTCGCTGTTTAAGAGTTGATTCTTCAACTTGTTCACGAACAAGATCATCCCAGCCATTGCCACCTTGCCATACAAGTCCGACCTGGTGGCTAAGGATCGGCAGGTTGCATACAAAACAAATTGCTGTCATGGTCCTTTAAAAAATAATAGAATTAATCATTAAAATCAAAATTATATATATATTTTTTTTTGTTGAGAAAAAAAACAACATCATTAAGTCGCACAGAAAATTTTCAAGCCATGCGATAACAAAGCAATCATAGAATTATTTAATTAAAAAATTAGCATTGTTTATAATTTTATATTCAGTTTTAGAATAAATTTTCTACTAATTTAATAATAACTAATTATATTTTAATGCAAATATTAAAGTAATAATACATTCTCATTCAAATATATTTATATAAAATAAACAATTAATAAAATAATGGTAAATTATTTTATTTAAAATTCTTTATTTTTTATTTAATTTTTAAATAAATAAATTAAAAGTTACAATTAACAAACGTAGGTGTAATTATGCTCGATACGTGTGTCACGAAAACCGACGAGCGTCATTCCAAAGCGTGGATGCAGAAAACTCTGAGATGGGTAGATAACTATAAGAGCGAAGAAATAGATAAACTTTTTTTTGTTTATTTATTAATAATAATAGAAATTAGAAACTTAGTAAATTAGCGAGAAAAAAAATAGATGTATAAATGACAGATAGACTAGATCAAACAACTGCAGTTCACTCGTTAATTATATGAATAGTAATAAATAATATTTATAAATATACAATAATAATACAAATTTTTTAATTATATTAAAATATTATTTATATTATTTATTAAAAGTTTTAGTTGATATTTTTTCTATTTTAAATTTTTATTCGACCTGTAATGTCGAAGTCTGGGGCTCTGCAACGACATCGCATGGCAATGGCCCGGCCGACCTGAAAAAAATATATTAAAATATTTTGTCATAGATAAAAAAAAAAGTATTGATTTTTTTATTTTTTGTATGACAATGCTTGAACTCGTCCCCTAATCAATTTTTTAAAATTATTTATAAGGAATATATTCGACGAATTTGAGTATCACCGATAAAATCAATCTAAAAATTAATAATTGACATAATTTTTTTTTAAATGATTTTATGATGTTATAATTGCGTAAAATTTTTTAAAAAATTATTACCGATCGCTAGATATCTCAATTGGCTTCTTGAAATAATTACAAATAAATTTTTGAATCAATGCAATTGTTATCCTTGCACATGCAACATTTTTCCCTTCAACTTTTTCAAATACTAATCGGACGTCTGACTATAAATTGAGCTGTTCTACTTGATTGGATTAAAATTCGAAATTATAAAACTCTAATAATTTAAATTAAATAAAAATACTTTTCATTCAAATTTACTTGTAATTATTTAAAGTCACTAATAGCCAATTGAAACAAAAGATTTTTTTTATTTTAAAACGTTTTTTTTAAATTAATTCAATCAAAAGAATTTTATCAAATTTTATTCACGACAGATAAATGTCAATTCATATTATCTATCGTTGAAAATTTTCTCTTATCGGCAGTAAATATATATTCCATAGATAACCAGATAAAACAGCATGAAATTTTTAATCAATATAATAGAAAAAATCACAATAAAACTGTTTTTTTTTTTTCATAAATAGAATATGAATTAAACAATTAAATTAATCTGTTAATTGATTTTGTTAAGCTGATGTATATATTAAACAACCGTGACTCTAAAAGCTCATATCATCATTATTCCTTGGCACCAGGAATTTACTCTGTTAAATTCATGAAAATAGATTAACTACGTGGTATGCATCAATGGTTTTCTCTGCATAAAATAAACAAATGGAATTTACGATAAAATTAGCTATTCTATCAACGTTAATGAAATAATTTTCAATTTCATTGAACAAACAAAAAATATGATTTAAAAAAAAAAAAAATTAAAACAAAAATTACTATTAACTTTTTATCTATGATTTAACAATTTTTTATTTTTATTATTTTATCAAAAATCAGTATCAAAGAATAAATATTAAAAAAAACTTTTAATATCAATTTTATTTTTAATTTTTTTATTAGTAGAAAGAAATTTTAACCAATTTTTGATTCAATATTACTTTGTGAGCTTAATTTTTTTCCTTTTTACGTTTAAAATTTAATATTTTTCTTTTCTTTTAAAATCAATGTAGGGATATATGAAAAATTGAATGAAAAAAGGAAAATATTTCATTTGAATTTATCAAATAAAAAGAAAATTGGTATATAAAATATTTGATGAAATATTTTTTTATTATTTTTAAATTGTTAATAAAAGTAATTTTTGGTATAAAAAAAAACAACAGAGGGTTGAAAGTTACGTTCAAACGAGTAATCATAAGACTGTCAGATACCGACATCATTTCACTCATGAATAGTTCTCGTCGTCTTTTCAACGGTAACACTTGAATTGATGATATTATAGGTATGAACTATTTTTAGTTACGAGTGAGTGTTTGGCCTAGTAAAGCACTGGTCTAACTTTGCTTGAAGGTATCTTTCATCGTAACTTGCCATTATGAACGACATGAAAATAAAAAAAAATCACATGAAAAAATATACGAACAACCATTGAGAGAGAAAAAAAAGGAAGAAAAAATTCTTTTTTTGCGTGAAATGTGCGTGAACAGTGTATACCGGAATTTATTATTGGCATGACATGACCCTTTTTTTTCTATACGTTTCTTTTTTATTTTTATTCATCCAACTTTGAAGACAAAAAAAAAATATAAAAGCTCTACACGAGTGTGTGGCTTTATCGAGATCAAATAGCTAAAAACTTTTCGAAAAATTTTTATACTTGAAAATGGTTATTTAAAAGAAAAAAAAATTTTTACACTTGAATAATTTTTTTTTTTTAAAAGCTCATAAAATCGTAAATGATAAAAAAAAATATTTAGAAAAATCTCTTATTTTTTTTAATAACTCTTGACTTTTTATGCCTGATATTTATACCATTTTAAAAGTTAAATTTCATGGATTACATCAAGCTTTTTAGAATATATAAAGCGCTCGTTAATTCTCGACCAACAGGAGTCATAAATCTTTCTTGTAGGCTTTTAGAAAAACAGTATTTTCGTTTTTTCACACCTTGAAAAATAAAAATCGTATATATTTTTCATGTGATAATTTTATTCCCCCAAGTATTCAGTTCTCTTTTAGGGATGTTTTTTTTAAAAAATAAAAAGAAATTACTTTTGCACATGTCACTTGAATAAGAGAAAAACACTGTAAAAACTTTTTACTTATTTTTGTTTATCATTCGATATTTTTTATATTTTACAAATGAAAAAAAAACTGTTAAAATTTTTAGTGCTATTTTTTCAATTTTTTTTTTCTTTTTTTCACTTCTAAAACTTTTAGTGTTATTCGTTTATTTATTTTTCAAATTTTCGCGTTTTTTTATTTTTTATTTTTACTAAAAATAAAATATAAAATTTTTTATACAGGTGTTTGTTATTACTGTAACAAATATTTTAAAATATTTGACATTTATTTACCACACAATAACAAAAAAAAAAGTAGAAGAAAAACTTACTAGAAACTTTTTTATTTAAAGATTTTCACTATCTTTTTAAAAAGTCTTTTTACTTTAAAATTTAAAAGTTTATATTTATTATTATTACTATAAGTAAAAACATTTATACTTTATTAATTTTAATAAGAAACAAATCATAAACTCTTATACTTTTTTTTTGTTGTAGAAAAGAAAATAAAAAACAGTTTTTTTTTTTTCCTTTCAAGAATATAAAGTTGAATTAAAGCTGAATAATTTTATAAATATCTTTCTATTAAAGAATCATTTCAATTTATCATAATGTCTTGATGATGGTGTAAAAAAATTAGTTGGGTGGAGGGAGTCACTTTAATATTCATTTACTGTTATTATGAATTTTTTTTTTTTCTTTATTTCATTGAAAATAGTGTAATGTCTGGTCGTTTTGAGGGTAAGAAATGGTCTTGGTGACCATATAGAAGCCAAAAGGACATCACCATAGCAACCACTCTTGCCCCAGTCATTTACAATATTTTTTTTTAATTTTTCTTCCAAGGTGTTCACTTTGGTCTTTAGGAAATTGTATATATCTATATCCATCTTGTGAATATAATTTTTTATCATCTCAATTATCTTTAAAATGAAGTCAAAAAAATGTAAATTTACATTTTATTTTCAAATCATTTACTACTAAATTATTATTTTTTTTTTTTTGAATACCATCATGAAAAATGTTGAAAGATAAAATCATTAAAAAACAATTTAAAAGTAAACATGAAAATATATTTTCTTTTTAATTTTATAAATAAATAATCAATTAAATTTTAAATTAAAAATTAAAATAAGCATTTAAAAGATAATCGTGTTTTTTATAATTTAATTTTTTTTTTTATAAATAAAAAATATTCTCTATGGAAAAAAGAAAAAAAAAACAATTCTTTCTACAACAGATGATGCAGAATACGTGTTCAGAAGTCTAAGTAAACTTTTTCCACAGTTGTCATATTCGTGTTGAAAAAAAAATTATTTAAAACTTAAAAATAAAATGCTCGTTTTGCAAATTTGTTTTATAATAAAATGACTTTAATGTCAATAATTATAAAATAATTTTCAATAGTAAATTATTATTTTTAAAACAATGCCATTATTAATAATAATTTTATTTTTTTTTGTCAAATCCCCATTAGTTATTTGAAACGACAAAATATATTGATTCTTCATTTTATTATTTTTTTTCTCTGTTCCTCCTAATTAATTTAACATATTTTAATTGGTTCCATTTTACTTTTGATAATTACAAAATACCAAATTATTAATGCTTTGATATCTCCATAATATTTCACTTCAATAACCATTAAATTTTTGTCCACTTTCTGTATATTTAAAATTAAAATATGTAAATTGATTTGATTAATTATAAATATAAACATAAATATTAGAATTATTCAAATAGGATCATTACGATGCTTCAAACATATTCTATTACACAATTATTCATAAAAGAATTTGATATTAATTTACTTGAGTGTTGAAGCAATCAACGAGCAACAATATATTGCAGGGAAATTGCATTTAGTAAATGCTTCAATGTTTAACATACAAATTACGTCACACTGCCAGTAGCAGGTGATTCATAGGTCACCCAAACTATTGACACAAACATGTAATATTCGATAATAATAATAATCCAAAATTTAATTTAAAAAAACAAAATTTCATTCAACAAAAAATCATAGTAATCATATGAAATTATCTAAATAACAAATTACTTAAACATAAAAATGAAAAGAAATTGAAACACGTTAATTGCTAATATTTTTTCGTTGTTTAAAAATTATTAATTAAAAATATTTAATCAAATTCATTCCCTGGTGATTTTACAATTCTCATTTGACTATTGTTTCCATTTCTTTTACATTCTAGATGTTTGTAAAAGAATACTTTTTTATATGAAACATTTTTTAAAAATTTTTTATCAACTAGAATAACGATTGTTCTAAAACTTTACCATCAATTTCTTTTGTTTAAACTCGTTGTTTAACAGATGTTTATGACAATAGACTAGTTTATATACATGTTTGAACATTGAACAAGTTTATGTATATGTTTTCATTGTTGTGAATGCCAATGCAAATATATACAGTTATATTGTTAATGTATTGGATAGTAATGAACACTGAAGTTGATTGGTTCAATGAATAACAATCAAGCTGAAGCTCATCATAATAGACAAATGAATTTATTTATTAATTTAAAATATTTCTTTAAATATAAACGGTATTATTTACTTGTTTTTTTTCATGACGAACAGTTTTTTTTTTTTTGTTTTATGGCTAATTAATTTGATTGTTATGATATTCATTATTTATTTGATTGATAGTTAGAGTAATAATAATAATTTTAATGATCGGATAAATTGAAACGAGAAATTGGAGCAGTGAATTACTAAAAGCTCATTGAATACTCGTATTATATCTACAAGTAGCTTGCTAAGTAGTTAATACTTGTTATAGTCAAACATAATACTCTCTAATGATGTAAAATTTTCTGTTACTTTGATTTTTAAAAGTACAAAAGTATTTTGTTTATTTTTTATTATATTTTACATGTTTGGGAATTTTTTTTTTTAATTTACTTTTATTATTAATTAATTGTGTTTGAAATTTTCATAACTTTTTTTTTTTTATATTTTCAGGCTTAATAGTATCATGGGGAAAAATGTGCAAGATTTGCCTGTGATGAGTTCAGTAATCGTCTAACGTGAGTACCAATTTTGTTCTATGATTTCTGATTTTTTAATTTTGATTTTTTAATTGTATTTATTTATTAACTAGTTAATCAATTGACCAGTTTATTTAACTATCCATTTAGTCATTTATACATTCGCAATGCAATTTATTCAACTTGAATTTTTTTTATTAATTAATTAATTCATTCATTTATTCATTTCATAAAAATATATAGATGTAATTTTTTCTTACAAGTTTAATAGTATTATAACGAATAATTTCAAAGTAGGATAAATTAAGTAGTTAAAACTTAAAATAGTCAGACATGGATAATCTCTAACGAAATTGGGTGATTTAATTGTTAAATTAAGAAATTTATATTCCGTCAAAGGCTGTTATTTATTTATTAGTTTATTTTTGACTAGTTTATCATAGAGATTGTCAATTTTATTTAGACTTTTTGAATATTCTCTCTGGATTGAAAGTTTAATAGTGTTTTAGGAAAAAAAATTTCAAGCTTCGCTTGCGATAAATTCAATGTCTTGAAAATGAGACAAATATGCTGTTATAAATCTTCCTCTACGTGGCAATTCAATTCAATATAGGTTTTTATTTTTATTATTATTTTTGTGTTAGGTCCATGACTGCAGAACGATCCCAAATAAAATTGAATCGTCAGAAATCTTTTTATTTAGCTTTTTAACTTGTTATTTTTTTTATATTTCTTTTCTTTCACACAAAATGTTCTATGTAGTGCAACATATTTTAAGATGGCCCACAAGTCTCAGGTGGCATAAATGCCTTTACTTTTTTTTTATATATTTTTTTTGTATCACCGTCATTTCCAATGAAACATAATCAATCTTCCACTTTGACATGTTTAGCCTTCAAATAAAAAATACAAACCATCGTAGATTTTTTTATTTCATTTATTTTTATGTTTTGTATTTTATTTTTATTTTATAAAGTTGGAATTTTTGCTATTTCATCATTAATACTTTGACATGGCGTAAAACAAATAAGACAAATAAATTCTGTTAAAATTATATTATTATTATTTTATATTTTTTCAAAATTCTTTTTCGTGTGATAAAAATTTAATTTAGGTTCCTGTAATAATTGATAATAGTATGCTAAAAGTTTGAGCATTTAGAAAAGTAAATTAATAATTTCAAACATAAGTACTGAAGTTTAAATATTCAATTATAATTAGTCAAGAAAAGTACTCGGGTGTTTTAACGATTAGCTGAAAATTTCCATATAAAGAAATTGTAAATTTAAAGTTAAACTGGATTTAAATTTTCATCATCAAATATTACCACTACTTGTTTCATTAAAAAAAAGAAATAAAATTCAACACCCCAAAATTTTTTTCAATTACAATCTAACATTAAATGACTTTTAAAAGAAAAAAAAATTATTTAAAAATAAAAAATATAAAAAACTATTGAATGACAAAAAGAGCTTTTTATTCTTTTCATCTTCAACATTTTTTTCCATTATGGCTATTGACTGAGGCTCGAAGCTATTGGCATATAACGATATTCCATTAGTACAAAACTTGAAGCTCATAGTACAAAATAAAAAAAAAATCTACAAATACATAAAAAAAAAAATACCTTTGCATATGTGCTCAACGAATAATATGTCTGAATGCCAATGACAATTTTCTCTTTTTCATTATAAAAGTATTAAAAAAAAAATAAATAACATTGAAGCAAAAATTTTAAATAATAATATTTAAAAATAAAGAAAAAGTAAATTGTCATTTCGTGTGAAAATTAAACCCAGTTATATCTATTGTCTACATGTTGAGCTTTTTTTTATTATATTTTGTTTTTCAAGTTGCATGTGCTTTTATCGAACATGACATGTGTCACTGGCAGAATTGTCGATACCCTTTTTTTTCTTTTTTCGTATAATTTATTCTGTAGTTCTTGAAAAACAAGTTACAGTATTAATTTTTTTAATTATCCAATTTACATTTAATTAAATATAAATTATCATCGTTATTTGAAAATTGGTTTTTCTTTTAAATTAATTTTTTAATTTAAATGAAATAATGTTAAACGTAGGTAAATTAATTTTGTAAAATATAAATTTATATGTTTTTATATTCACAAAATACAGAGTCTATAAAGCAATATTCTTTTTCTTAGTTATAAAAGCTCCTATAGATTCTCAAAGCGCTTCTCATGCTCAATAAAGCACCGTTCATTTACCACTCATGCGACCTAATTATTTTTTCTCGCCCTGAGATATTTTTTTTTTATTTATTCTACGTGGTTTTTTTTTTCTTCTCAGCTTTGTTTTTTCTTGTGACGACATACAAAACGACCAATCTGAGTTTATTACTCAAATTATATAATAGTTAAACGGTGTGTGTGGCGTTGGGTGTTGAAAATGAGGTCACTATTTTTTTATTGGAGTGTAAATTAGAGTGGATATACAGATTGTATGTGTCTAATGAAATTATGTTGACCGTGAAATAAAATAATGAATGTATATGGGTTTTTAAAATTAAATAGAAGAAAAAAAGAAATATATTTTCATATGAAAACAAGTTAAAGATATATTTATGTATTTTTAATTTAAAAATCACATTATTTGTTTATTAATTTATTAATTTATTCATTCTTCATTCATTTAGCTATTTAATTTTTTTCATATACTTATTTGATATTTATAATTAAAAAAAGCTCTTATCTTGAATATTTTTTTTTTCGTGGTATTATATTTTTTTTTTTCTCAGTAAACAATCTGTAAAATCTGATATTTTTACTTGGTAAATAACTCGTGATATTATTTTTGCTTATTTTTATATCGTGACGTTATATCATTTTACAAGGGTTCAGTTATGAAATGAGCCACGCAATTTTTAACTTATCGAAATGAAAAAATATAAATAAATAATAAAACAAAATTAAATTTACATTATATAAGTCTTCATGAAATTTATAAATTTTTTATGTTGAAAAGTTTCTTATTGTCATGAACAAAATAAAAAATGAATAAATTATTTATGAAAAATATTTTATTGATAATAAAATTATAAATAAATGAATAAAAATAAGAAAATTGATTTTCAATATTTTAAGCACGTTTTCAATTTTATTCAATTTATTATCAGTCTTTGATAAATTGTCTTATTTTTTCGAAGAAAATTTTTTATTTTTCTTCAAATTATTTAAAGTTATTTGAATAAATTGCTGATATTATTTGTATGAAAAAATGATATGAATGAATAATGTGATTCTATCAGCCAATAGACAATATGTGTACAGTAATTTTCAGGGATTTCAAATGATCACTAAAAGACAAAGTACCACTAGAGATTTCCTGACATTTTCCAGAGTTTAATTATCGTAAAAATTTTATTTTTCCACACTAAAATAAATACACCCAACGATTCGATTCCATTAGTTGACTATATATATTTTATTGAAATTTAAAAACTTTGATTACCAATTCATTATAGTATAGAATATAATGTTGCTTTCAAGTATTTAAATTTTAATAATAAATAAACAAGTTAAAATTTCTATCAATTTAATTATAATGAATTAAATCGCGAATTTTGAAACTTTTTATATCAAATTAACAAATATTTATAGTGTATTGAATTCTTGTCATTGTTGAAATGATAATTAAATTAAATTTCAATCTACTGTTGAAATTAAAAACTTTTTTAATGTTAATTATTTCAGTGTTTTATTAACCATGCTAAATAATTGTTGCAATAATGATAGTGAGAAATTTGATATAAAGAGTTTTATCAAATTACAGTTCGTAACAATTTTGACAAAATTAAAATTGTTTAAATTTCGTTCGTAAATTCCGATATAGTAACAATTTTTGAAGTTTATAAATTCAATAATACTCAAAACAATGTAAAATATTTTACAAATTTTATGTTATCAAAGTCGATGAGGGAAAATATATATATAAAAAAATAAATATAAAATCATCAAAGAAATATTGTATATATTTAAATGATAACATTGACCCAACGCAAAATTCAATAGAATGATAAATCCTGTTTTAAATAAAAGAATAATATATCCATACATCAAATGGAAAATATTCAAAGACATTTCTTCAGATCTTTTGTTGTACATATAACTATTTTTTTTATCCTTACTGTTATATATTTATATATAAATATTTAAAAGTAAAATTACTTGACAAATCTTACACAAGAAAATTCATGATAACACGGATGTTATTATTTTTTTTTCTGTAGCAATGTTAAAAAGCTTCCCTCAAAGTGATCGTTATTCAACTGACCTCGTTAAAATTCCCAGGTAAAAAAAGAATATATACAAATATTTTTAAACGCGACGAGTTTTATCCATGGTCAACATCGAGAAGCATGAATAAAAAAATAAGCTCAAAATAAAATAGTAAATGCAAATAAAATGTGAAAATATCATAAATTTAAACACAAATTTTTCATTCATTCAATAATAAAATAAGACTATAAAATTATATATAAAATAAATGTGTAAAATTAATTGAGCACAAATATTTTCTGTTGAATTCATTTGATTACTTTACAGTCAAACATTTATGTTTGTCGTTCAACAGAATCACTAAAACATTTATCAATTTAATAACTTGTTTTATACAATTCAAATAGTAAAATATAATATCATCTGAAAAAAAACAAAAAATACATATTAATATCAATCAAAATACTAAAATTTATATTAACTCATAGTACATTAGAGTTTGAAGTTGTTAAACTGCTTCACTTGTGAAACATGCGCGGTGCAAAATATATAAAGGCATATGCCAATATAAACCCCTTCAGGGTAAAATCTCTACTGAACTTGCTAAATAATTAGATTTAAAATCATCGAGAGAATATTATGGTAAAAGCAATTATGATGAAACCCATATACGCATATGCATCTAAACATTTCAATTTAATATTCACAAAATAATCAATTAACTAATTAAATTTTTAAAAAAAATATCTATTTATTAATTTTATTTTAGTATGAAAATGAAATATTAATATTTTGTGTATATAAATTTGTTCTTTTCCATTTTTTCCATCATAATATTATTAAACTAATTAATATTATTATTTTATTCACTGATATGATGTTATTAGCATCAACCTTAATCAATATTTATGTCATAATTTAATGGAGTTTTCTAGTTAATTTAATAATAATTATTATG
This sequence comes from Aphidius colemani, assembly GCA_030523065.1. Taxonomy (NCBI): domain Eukaryota; kingdom Metazoa; phylum Arthropoda; class Insecta; order Hymenoptera; family Braconidae; genus Aphidius; species Aphidius colemani. The sequence continues at coordinate 41,715 of JAPYYR010000045.1, read as the reverse complement.
ACTGACAAGTCACACTATTGATAACACGAATACAATAAATTATTCAACGAATTATTTTATACATAAGGGTGTTGTGTTACATTTCATTACTGTTATCTTTGTTATTATTTTTTCTTCTTTTTCATATTTTAATGTGTCTGAACGCTTTTATTTTATGAAGAAAAAAAATTAAAAAATATATCAATGATATTATTGCGTGAATTTATTTTTAATTTATTTTTTTACTTTTTTTATTTTCACTGATAATTTGAAAGGATTTTTTTGCCATATGACGAATATAAAAAGACAATATGTATCTGGGAAAGTTAATGACGAGTTGGAAGATTCACAAATTTAATATTTTTCAAATAATAAATATGAATTTTCAAGGTTTTATTTTGTTTATTTATTAAATTGCTATTTATGGCTTTGCGAAAAGTTTAAGAAGACTTTTATCGGGTTATTTTTAAAGTTTGCTGATAAATAAGTTAGTGGTAATTTTTATGATCTATTTGTAAAGGTAATTTGTTAATTTATTAGTTTTTAAAAACTCATTTTATGTGTTTATGTTTAGAGTCACGTATTTGAAAGTTATTTGATATTATTGAGTTGGAAAAGAAAGAAGGATAATTTATCGATTACTGAGTAATGATATTATTAATTTTATTAGTTTGATAATTTACCCTGGCATCGATAAACTAGATGAATGATAAAAATATAAAACGTACTTTTTTTTATAATTAACTTTGGTTTTTGAATGTGCATTTTATCTCGTAGTTTAGTACCGTAAAGACAAGTTGAAAAAATAAACTCAATTACAGGGTTATTGGCAATTAACTGTGCAATTTTTTAACAATCATTTAACGAAATTTTCGTTGTCTATACGTGAGACAATTTCATTCTTAATATCAACAAATTGCTTTATATATTTAAAGAGGAAATGAAAAAGCTCTTTTATAATTTATGAATATATTTTTTAATATAAAAACAACAAATATTGGTTTATTATTTTTTGAAACTATCAATATTAAAATATATTGATTCAATTTTTTTTTTTTATTCTGATTTTTATTTTTCCTGAAAAATTTTTATGATTACTTGGAGATTATATTAGCTTGGCTTATCAACTCTCTCAAAGTTTTTTACGATAATATTTTTTACTCAATCTTAAGGAATGGATTATCAAAGTTGAATAAATAAAAAAAAAATAAAAAAAATTCTTTTCTTTTTAAATTTCATGTTATTAAAATTCAATTATAAATTAATTAATTGTATACTCAGTAAATTTCATGAAAATAAAAAATTATTTGTTTGAAAATATTATGAATTTTAATTAATTTTCTATTTAAAGAATAAAATTTCATTTCAAATAATTTTTTAAATTGAATTTATTTATTCAATTAAGTTTTTCTTTTTCTACGAACTTTTTCTGTCTAAGATAACGTAAATTCAAGTTAAGCAGAGTTTGCTGATATATTTATTCATATAGATATATAAATTTATTTTTCGGGAATTGAAAACTCAATAGACAAGCAACAGGCATCTTCTAAAACTTCGTATTAACTGTATAAATAAATCGTCGATTTGTTTGACTTTGAAAGCTACTCACAACCCACAAGCAACCAAGACACTAATTTTTTTTTTGTTTTTATTTATATATTGCTTTATAAATATATATATATAAAATAAAAATAGAAAATATATATTATAATTTACAACCCACCCCAATACGTATTTGGCAAGAAGTCAATCGACCCTTATTCGATTGTGATACGACTGTTGAAACGATCTGTCCCTCATCATTCGAATACCAATGAGTTTGTTCTCTTTTTGTTTTTATTTTTTTCAAACTACTTTTATTTGATTTGTTCGTTGGTTTTTTTTTATTTTTTTTTTCTATTATTTGTTTTTGATATATAATAATGTTCAGCACGTGTTAAATTTGATTTTATTCCTCAATAAAAACTGTTGATTTTTTTTTAAAATTATATTTTTAGAATGAAATATTTCAGATTTTTTATCATTTTTTATTTTCAACATTGAGCGAAAGGAATTTCATCGATATATATTTCAGCAATGTGAATTTTATTATCTATTTTTTTTTGTTGTAAAAATGAAAAAATTTATTTATTCTTTTTTCATGATTTATTTTTTAAATATCGAGTGTTCATTTTATTTCAATTAAAATTATAAATATGTGAAAAAATTTATCGATGATTTTATTGATAGGTTTGTTAGTTATTTAAACAAATCTTTTTTTTTTTTTTTTTTTTCGTATCCTACATACCTGGAAATACTCGCGTCGGGGAATCTACATCCAGGGAGCAAGTCGCGTATCCACCCTCGCTCATCAGTATGCCGGAATCGAAAGAAGATGACATCGATCGATCGTGTCTCCTCCACCCTGTTGTAGCCAATGTTATCCCTCTTCCTTCACTCTTATATTTCTTCTTCACCTGTCACTACATACAGGTTGTACGTCTAAACAACACAATTTTGTTTTTTTTTTTTCCATTCAAATTATCAGTTTACTACTTTTCTACTTGTCTTGTCTTGTCTTTTGTTCTACTGGATGAATTTCGATCAAAGAAATTTTGCAGGTGGATTTTTTAAATAATTCGTGTATCTGTTGGTTTTTTAAATTTACTCAAAAAACTATAGTTAATTTCGCCATTTTTGCTCATCATTATGGCTTAGAAAATTTCATGATACATTTTATTTTTTTTGTTAATAGTGAAATTATAAATATACAGATAGATAATTTTAAAAAATTACAGGATTAGTTATATAGGATTATATTCAATAAAAACCATCAAATATATAGATTAAAACTTCAAAAATGATAATTAATATTTTAAACTTTTCTGAGGTTTAATAAAGAATTCTTTTCATCAACTTTTATGTATTTAAATACCACAAATGAGATAGTTTTAGTCATAAGTTTGATAAAAGTTTGATATTGATTTTGATAAAAAAAAAAAAAAAGCAAAATTTTATATTAATAAAATTATTCCAAAGTAACTAAAAATAAAATGAATCGATACTCGTGTATTTAAGAAAAAAATTGGATATCAACCACAGTTATTTCATAAATTTCATGAGCTATTTGTTCATCATATAATAAATTTAAAATAAAACCCCAGACATTGTTGGTTTTCATTAATTATTCAGATTTTCCATTGAATGCAAATCAATAGTTCAATCAGTTTTTTTTTTATTTAATTTTCAATGTGATAACCTTGTTTAAATGTATCCATGTAAACAACAAATACCATCGGTTTTGTTAAGCTCAATTTAAATTATATTAAATTCATCAAATAACTCAAGTAGTGTCAAAATATTCTGCCATGTTATTGAGGTTGAATTTTTGTTTGTTCATTAATTTATAAATAATTTATTCACACACGTGTTGGTTAAGTGTTTTTATATAAAATTTTAAATGCATCATTATATCATCACGTTGATTTGATTTTTATTTTACATCAATAAATATTTTTAAACATTTCAACATGAAATATTCTTCAATTAACGTAATAACTCTACAAAAAAAAATACCCATTCATATTGATAAATAAATAAAAACAAATAACCAAAGCTTTTTTTAATGATTTTTTTTTCAAATATTGACATTTATTTATATTAAAAAAATTTCAATCTAACAAAAAATCAGTATTTCAATTTTAATACTTGAAACTAGTTAACAGCAAGAAAAAAAAATATTTTTTTTTTCGTAAAATAATAAATAAGAGAGAGAAAATATAAATATAAAAAAAAAAAAATCATATAGAATCATAAAAATGACAAAATGTCGAGAATGGTAAAATGAATATTTTCAACCTAGATTGTGAACATATATACAGGAGGTTATTGTTGACTTTAATAAAACAGAAAATAGTGAATAAAATAGAAAAAAAAATTTTAAATAAAAATAATACAAGTGCAAACATTTCATATTAAAATTATAATAAAAAAATACAGTAAAAAATTTAATATTTTATTTTTTGTTGATAGAGAGTTTATATATAAAATTGGAATATAAATTTCATATTTATCTATAAACAAATTGAAACAAATATATAAAAAGTTAATGAATATTGTATGGAACGTCGAAAACTTGTTGGTTTTGCTTTGAGTATGTACATCAGGCTTGATTACAGTACATCTTGTGTGTATTCCAATAATTTGAGTTACTGGAATGAACGTTCAAAGGCCTTTGTGCTTAGCATCATGACCATGGTCGATTGAGTACATGCATCTCAAAATTGCATTGCTATTGAAATTCATGAAATTTGTATATATTTAAATTGAAGTATGTGCTAACGTAAAAATATTTTTTACTATTTATAAAGTTACATGGAAATCTCGGTTTCATTAGGAAGTTTTTACCTTTTTACTTTTAAAAAATTAATAATAAAATAAAACAAAAATCAAACTACAATTTCGAGCATTATTTTATCAATGGGAATTTTAATTTTTTTTCCAGAATTAATCCACTACAAGTATGTCATTAAAATAATGACTGTTTTATTGAATTTTTTTTTGTTATTATTTTATAAAATATTCACTTGAAAAATTATGTTTTTTAAAAACATTTTAAATATGTCATTAAAATTCTATACAAATTGAAATTTTAGTATATACTTAAAAAATATAATATATTTTAAATTGAGTTAAAATATAAACCATTGTGTATGTGATTTGTTTTTTTTTTTTTTTTCATTATTTTATGTAAATTTATTAAAATATTTACTTTTTCTTTTTACTTCAAGTAATTTCAGTATTAAAAATATGAAATATCCAAAAAACATTATATCAAGATAAAAATTACAGAGATTTTTTATTTACTCATTTTAAAAAACTTTCATTTACACATTGTCTAAAAAAAAAAAAGAAATACGGATATGAATAAACTTTTACAGCTTTTAAAAAACTCGGTATGTAAAAAATTAGTAACACAAAGGAATTCGTCATAGAGATAAAATGAATTACAAAATAAAATAAAAAAATGATAAAAATTTAAACTCATTGTTATTCTAAAGTTGTAAAAATTCTAACAAAAGATTCATAAATTTTGTGCGTCAAGGGTAGATGATACCAGTCAAGCACAGAATTGTTTTATTTTCATTTTACTATTTTTTTTTTTTGCATGATAATTCATAGAAATGCTAGAGGCACGTGGTTTCACATCACTAAATTGTTAGAAATTTAAATTAAATTAATTTAAATTTTGAATTTTATTATAAAAATTATAATATTCGTATATTAAATTCTTTTTTTTTTAGACAACTGATATCATTGATATGTTAAACAATTTGATTATAAAATTAATGAACAAAAATTTCATAATTAAAATGAATTTTGACTTGAAATTATTTCGAATGTTTCAATGATATTAATAATTCACTGAAGAATGTATTTAATTATCGACAGCATGGAATATTGTGTAAATAATTTTCATCAATATCAGTTTTAATTCAAATATTTCAATGTTAATAAAAATTTAATTTCTGTGACCTGGTAAATATTTGATATTGCAATATTACAATCATTTTAATATGTAAAATTTAATATTGGTTTGTACACGTATAAACCACATTTACTAAACCATCATAAACTAATTACCAATATTATATTAAATATTAATCATTTTTTAATTAAAAAAAAATATAAGCCAACAAATTTTAACCATTTAAAAATTATTATTTATTAAAATTAAATTCGAAAATCCTTTTAAATTTTCTATTTAATAAATTCAAAAAATAATTAATTTTTTTTCGCTTTTTTAAATGTCACATTTTTAATATAAAAAATGTACAAATGGACAAATAAATTTGATGGTTTTTCTTGCATATACAAATACAGATTCACTCTTTTTCGTGTGACTTATTATTTTTTTTTTAAACGAAAGAAAAATCTTTGAGAAATTCGATGCTTCTGATGCGCAAACACTGAAAATCCCCGGGCTGACTTTCTTTCATATCCGGCTTTGCAAAGCACATATTTTTCACAATATGATTTTTTATTATTTTTCTTTTTCATTTTCCCCTTACATTTGACGGACCCTTATCTACCACCAAGACAAATTTTATACTTTGATGTATTTTTTAAAAAAATTACTTTTTTTTTTTTTCTTACATTCTAAATATTTCACTGAATGAAAGACAAGGTTTCAAGTAAAATTCTCGTTATTAGGTCAAATGGATTTTCCGTTGAACTTTTGGCCTCAACAAAACTCTATTAAAACTCGTTTTTTTTATTATTTTAAATTTATTATTACATATCAACTTCTATAAATATAAAAAAAAAATTAACTAAATATTTATTTAAATTTCGTGTTGATTTTATTGTATAAGTGATAGCATGAATTGCTACATATAATAAATACTATAATACAGACTAGAAAATTTTTTTATATCTAGGTTAATCGCGATACAATGACGAGTTTATATTTTAAGCATTATATAGGGATGATTTTTTTTTTTATCCCTTATTTCCTTATTCTTTGTTTTGTCAATTGATGTAGTCGATTGTGACGTCGAAAGCGACAATACTGAAAGTTTCATATACAACTGTTTAGAACAAATAAAAAAAAAGAAAAAAATAATAATAAAAAATAGTAAAAGGGGGTGGAAAACATGGGGGGGTTCTAACATTGGTCCAGGAGTTTAAGCTCCATCGATTTTGGATATAGTCTTCTCTCTGTGCGGGCAATTCTGCCTTCTCAATGCATAGGGAGGCTTTCAAGCTTTTGTTCCCTATTTGTACTTTTTTTTTTTTTTATCTTTTTTATTGTCGTATTTACTGGATGATAGTTACATCGTATGTTTCACTTTTATATTCGAAAAGAATAGTAATTTTTTTTAAAAAACATTGAGAGAATAAATGCGAAGGCGTCGAGTGGAAAAACTTGAAATGAAACATGATGAAAACGAGAAAAAAATTTACAATGTTAACTATATTTTTATTTATTTATTTATTTTAAAAAGTTCAGGGTAAAAAAAACGACATAAAAATACTTGAGTGCATAACAAAAACATAAAAAAAAAAAAAAAAATTCAACTAGGGGTATAAAAAAAAATAAAAATTGATAATAAAATAAATAAATAAATAAAAATACAAGATATGTTTTATGTTTTTTATAGACATTCATAAAAAAAAATAAAGACAAAAAATATATAAATTGGGATAATGAAATTTTGCCTGAAGGATATTTTTTTTTCTATTTTTTTTTTCAAGTGTGTGTCACACTTGAAAAAGTAGAAATTGTTCATTGGAGTTTATGAGAATATGTGATAAAAAAATATTGGATAAATACACGTACAATTTTTATATATGTATTGTACAGTAGTCGACAGTCGATGTCCTGGCCAGAATCAACAGTTTGCTCTATCGATTGGCCGCGTGGCCCATATGCTACACTGTGGCATAAAACATATATATATGTACATTAAACTACCCGTGCCTCTTCCAGGGCGAAAGGAAAAACAACCCCCACAAATGAGGGAAAAAATAAAATAAATAAATACAAAAGTAAACATCAGTAACACCCTAAATACTTCAAATCTATTTTCCTAAAGCTCCAAAAATAATAATAAAAAAACAAAGCGGGAAAATACGAAACATAAATGAAAAAAAAAAACAAAATAGAAAAATAATAGTAATAAGCAACGAAGTAGTCCGATGTAAATTGGAAACAAAAAAAAAATACTCGCCTTCACCCAAGCAATTATCTTTTCCAAAAATAATACAGAAATACCAAAAAAAAAAATAAATTATTATTTTGTATAGTTTGAATATGGGTCAGTTAAAATATATATAAATTTTTTTTATCCATTATTTTTTATGAATATATATTTTAACCAATTTTTAACGAGATAAAATGAATGATAAATAATCAGTATGAAAATCAACTTGATAATAAAAATAAAAATAGAGTTAAAAACAAAAAAAAATTTACAAAATAGAAAGTCATTTTTTTTATATTTACCAACTTGAATAGTAATTTTTTTGATTTTTTTTTTTTTGAATTTATTATTATTGAATAATAATGAGAATTCAAAATTTAATATCTAGTTTTATTGTTTATGATTTCTTCAATAATATTTATGGTAAAATATATTTCTTTTTTCGTTATAAAAAAAAAAAAAAATTGGATACGTGAAACTTTATATCGTCGTTTCATTGGTTGAACAATTTGACTTTTTTCTCTAGTACATTGCTATGTTATTATTAAACATAAAAATTTTTTAAAATTCAATTCAAATAAAATTAAATGAAATCATAGAAACGAAGAAGAACTTAATACACATTCTCGTGATATTAAATATCCCGGAGTTACAAGTCAATAACATCGTTATGCTCAAAATTTAATTTCGTAAATTTCCATATTAAAAGTTTATAAAAAATTATTGAATAAATATAATTAATATAATAAACTCAATGTTTCATTTAATATTATTTTATTTAATAATTTCTATTCGAAGAATAATCAGCGAGGAAAAGTTAACCCGGCAGCAAATTTTTCAGTAGTACAAGTCAACCAATGTCAGACGCAACACTCGTAAGCGATGCATTTTATAATTTCACGTATAAAAAAAACGACGCTCAAATTATTTATAAATTATTTATCATTTATTTTACTTGGCTAAAGCTAAAATATATATTAAATCGAAAAAAATTATTAATAATTATAATTAATAAGTAATTTGCAAATTAATTTATGATAAAATCTTTTTTTTTTTTTTTTTGTTATCATCAAAACGATTTGCAATTCGTATGAAAAACTCATCATGAATCATAAAGCCATTATCATCGTGTGCTTTTATATCGAAAAAAATAATTGTCAATTCCATTTTTATGTTGTTTTAAATTATCGTCAAGTGTTTTCAATTGTCACATAAAATATTTAGCTTGGCTCTGTCATGTTGAAAATAATAAAAATAGAAAACCAGTAACCAAAAATAATATTAATATTGAATTATTATAATTATTATTTTAACATAAATTATATTAAAAGTAAATCATCAAAAAATACAGTTCATTGAATTTTTTTGAGCCCCAATGATTTGAATTGAATAAATAATTATTATTATTATTAAAATTTAATATCAATATAATTTATTAAATTAATGCATAAGTAAATTCAAATATTTTTTATAATGAAAATAACATTTCAATTTTTATTTATTTATTTTTTCGAAATTTGATATTACAAGTAAAATATTAAATATCAATTTATTATTTATTTTACTCTTTAAATTTATCATCATAAGTGAAATATTTAACTGGAATTTATTATTAACTATATTTTTTTTGGGATGATAAATTTGTTATTTTTATGCTATTAATGGGCTTTTGGTTTTACACTATTTATAGTTACATGTTCATTACATTGGTTCGTTGACAATATATATATTTAGTAATGATATTACACACGACCATCGGAGCTTGATCGACTTTTACTCATTCCACTAAATTCAAAGCATGTACTCATCGGTTTTCTAAATAAATTGATGCATATATCTTATGTGGTTTGCTTTGTGGCCATCAAAGTGGTTTAAAATTTCTCATGAACTCGTATCAAGCTGTAAAAGCTCCAGTGCTTTCGGCAATCAATATTTATCAATACACATTTTAATTATAAATGTCTCTTGGGTTTTTTAGTTTATTTTCAAATTTTGGCAATGAATATTTTATTTCTTCAAATATAAAATTGAAATCAATTTTACAGAATATATTTATGGTTTTTTTCTGCGTCATAACTTTTTGCTGGATATAATTTACGTCTTTGAAAACTTTCTTAATTTTCCTAAAATAAGATGCTCCAGTTATTGGGGTTTTTAAAAAAAATCAATAGAGTAATTTAATATTTTTTACTATCAATTAATCATTGTCATAACTTAAATATAAAGTAGGGAATAATATTTTTTTCATCTGTCTAATGTTTGTTGGATTTAATTTGTCAATTAACTTGAATTTTTATTAATTTTAATATTTATTTTCTAACATAAGATGCTCCAATTGTTCTGTTTTAATTAATTCAATTTTAATTTTCTCCATTTAAATTCCTTTGTTATGAATAGAATTTAATTTCCCAGTGTAAATATTTTAAAATATTATTTCTAATTTTTACATTATAATAACTCGTACACTATTTATTTTCTCTGTTTTATTATAAATTCATATCTATGAAATTTGATTTTATTTAATTTATCAAAACTTTACAATATTATTTATGTTTGTAAAATTTATACATATAAATTCTATTAAACTCAATATTCGAATTTATATAATAATTATTATTTTTAATATTTATTAAACATGATATTCAACGTCAGCATATCACCTTTCGTGAAAATCATGTCTAAATTGAATTAGTCATGAAACATTAAAGTTAAAAATTAAATAAAACAATAAAATTTTTATGTCAAAAATAAAAATTATTACTAAATCAAATCGTTTTTTAAAGTCTGGTTTTTTATTATTATTTTATAGACTCTTTATATATGCGGGTAATAAAAAATTTATTGCCATAGGTGAAAATATATATTTGTCATGCAAAAAAAAACGTATATCATACTTGAAAAATCTCATGAAAGATTATTGCTGAAGGCATATACGTGAATCATCTGTCTCGCCAAAGTTAGTTCAATTTATTTAAAAAAAAAAATCCATATTTCATTGGGTTATAAATTATTCCAAATTCATTAATCAATAATGTTCATTTTTATATTTTTTTCACAAACTTTTAATAAATGAAATAATTGTTTTATTTTCCAATTTATTTCAATAACTTTCTTATGAAAAATAAATAAATATCATGCTGAAAGTTTGCTTGGGCAAAACGATTGGCTTGGTAAACAGCTCACGGGTAAAAATCAAGTATTGTGTGGTGAATCGATATAGGCCCCAGAAAAAAATAAATTTATAAACAACTTGAGCAAACATCGACTTGTTGCCTTTTTTACTTTTTTTTCTTATTTTTATTTTTTCATTTTCACTGAAGCATATTAAGAATGGGAAAATAAAAAATCTAAAAAATCATAAATTTTCCACTTGTGATTTATACGATAAAAAATTCGAAATTGGATTCAAAGTAAAATGTTAAATGACAATAAAATCAAATCAACGTTTACCCTGAACATAAGAAATATTTAAAACTAAAAAATAAATGAAAAAAAAAATACCAACAAATGACAAAGAGATAGTTCTCATTTCAAATCGTTAATTACAATTTCAATTAAATTTACGATCCTTTTTTTTTTTTGTCTTGAAATACCTGAGCATTGTTGATTAATAGATTTTAATTAAAAACATAAATAAATAGTAAAAAATAAATAGAAAAAATAATTTCAACGATTGAATGGAAATAAAATATTTATATATATATTTGTTTTGTGTTTAATTTGGATTGAAAGTTTTTAAAAATAATTAATCGTTGTTGTTATTATCAATTTATGAATGTTACTGTTATTATAAATGCAAATACTTTAGCAAATAAATTTATTATTTCTATACGTATTTTTATTTAATTTTATTATTTTTATAAATTTTTATCTCGTTTAAATACGTCGACATGTTTACATTTCATTAAACCATGATTGATCATTTCCACAGACAACAAAATGCCAAATAAACATTTATCTCGGTTTAAAAAAATAAAATAAAATAAATTGATATGAATATCTGTAGAATTATCATTCATACGTATTGCTTTTTGAATTTTTTTGCATATAAAAATATTCAATTTGTTTCATTTATGTAAATTTAAGAGTTTGAAAAAAAAGATCCACGACAATTTGATTGGTATCCCATTTATATATAAACAACAATTGTTTTACATTTGCATTTATTAAAATCAAACTACAACCTGTTGTACTTTTGAATTTAGTGATAGCATACATTAAGAAAACTTGGTCTTGAATGAATTTAGGTCATCCAAGTAGGTCAGTTCCGTGCCAAACCAATATCTATACTCCAAAAATAAACAAACAATAAATAAATTGATAATAATTCAATGAAAAAGCGTTTTAAACTTTCTGATTTTAAAAATAAAATAAATATTTATAAAAAATAAAAAATTCAATTTGATTTATTATTTATTTTATTAAATAAATAATTATTTAATAATTTTTAAATTCAAGAAGGAAAAAAATGAATATTTAATTTTATATTTTCATAAATACAAAAGTTTTTGTTTAAATTTCCTAAAACTTTGAAAAATAAATTATATAAATTAGAGATAACTCTGTGATTAAGGGGGAAGAAAATAAAATTAATATTTACAAAGTTGTTTGTAAATGTATACAGAAATTAAGGAATATAAATTTTATACATTTAAATATAATTAATCATAAATATTCCATAAATTAGAGTAATGAGGAATAAATTTTCGGGATAAAAGTGTTAATATCGAACTTTTGATTAAGGTTATTTTAATCTGGAATTTCAACTTTCTTAATTTATTGTAAAATATATATTCGAATATTACATGGAATAATATGTATCTGAAATACCTAATATAACGAAAAATTAAAGATAAATATACAGAGGGTAGTTTTGTAATAGGGATGGGTCAAAATGTCGTTAATGAAAACCAAGAGGAGTGAAATGAAATTGGGAGTTGGGTAAATATTTGTTCGTAGTTCATATAAAGTGTGAACAAAGTTACAGTAGTAGTGGTTTCTGTGTACACAGTGTCACTGTCTATTAACAAAAAAAAAAAAAAACAATAAAATTATTCTCAAAGTCTACGTTTTATTTCCAAATTTAACACATAAATATAATTTTATAAAATTAATCATTTAAATGACCAAAAATATATAAATTAAAAATGAAAATTAATCATAATAATTTCAACTCAACTTAATTATTATTTCGCTTTTTTCCACGTAAATATATTTGAGAAAAAAACAATTATTTATTTAATCACTTAATAAATTATTATGTAGATAAAAAGAAAAAATATATTTACAATTAATAAATGTTTAATAACATATTTAAATTATCATAAAAACATTTGAACATAAAAAGGGTTAAATTTATTTTTTTTATTTACTTTTTCTTTTTGATTTTTTACTTGAATTTTAAGTGCAAAAATTCAAGAACATACTGAAGTTGAAGTGGTCTAGAGTCGTTTAACAAAAAACAAAAAAAAATTCATATATAATGATAATAAATGTGTAATTTTATATGAAAATTCATGATGTTGAAATTCATGCTGAAAATATTATACTGTTGTGCTTGAAGATTCAATTACCCTAAGCTTCTCTTGAGAATATCAACCTATTCAGGTTTCACATTAGATCTTTATTTCATCTTCGACTTTTCCATTTTATTTTCATATTTATTATAATTTTTTTTTCTTTTTTAACCATACAGATCCGCAATAATCTTCATCATACAAGTTTTTCTTTTTTTTTTTTTTCTATGATAAAACTTTTAACTCATCAATGTAAAAAAAATAAAAATATTTTTTAAGAAGATGAATTTGTACATCATGATCTAATCATGATACTTTCAACTTTTTTATCCCATCGAACTTTGTTATTTTTCTAAAGCGATTTTCTATCAGTTAATTAAACTCATCTATACTTAATTTTTTCTTATTTTTTATTTTGTCATTTAACTGAAACTTTATTTCTACACGTTGCAAATTGAGTTACATTTATTTTTTTTTTGTCACGAAAAGAACATCAAGCAAAATTTGCATTTTAACACTGTGCTTGAATGAGTTGAGTAACATGTTTAAGTTTAAAATAAAATTTGTAAATATATTAGATGATGACAGCAATATAGATTAACAAAATTGTCTTGTTAATTTGTGAAAAGAGTAAATTCAATGTTAGAATTGAAGAAGAAATGTTTTAGTTTAATCAAATGATACTTGAAGAATTATTCAAGCTCAATATGTCGACTTGCATATACTTGATGATAATTAACGAGTAAAGTTTTCACGTCAAAATCATTTATATTTCGAATCAAGACTTTTGAGCAACTAAAATCTTTCCACTTGACACTTATTTTATACTTGAATCTTTCAACTGTAAAACTGTTATTCGTGATTGTGTTTAATCTCTCATAAATTTCTTTTAATTCTTTTTGATTTGATTGGTTTTTTTCTTTTCTTTCAAGTTCACAAAGGGATATGGGTCATCTAATTTTACCCTTTTATCTACGCGTTCGAGAGTGATATTGTTTTTTCATATTTCAATTGATTTTTTTTTTAAATTTGAAAATCATTTCAACAATTAAATCAATTTTATTTTTCATTTTCACAAATGCTGTGTGTATATCTGTCATTTTAATTTTCATATCTCCCAATTTATAACAGTTTTATTGTAGAAAAAAATTGTTTTTTTTATCACAAAATAAAATTCAGCTCATCCGTAAAAATCCCATTTTCTATTGTCACCGGTGTATGAAAAATAATTTTTTTTTTCATCAAAAAGCCAAGTTAAAAAAACATAAGTACTATATACGAGCAATATCACCCTCCGTGAAAACAAAATAAAAAACGAAAAATATTGAAAATAATAACTAAAAGCTTCAGGCAATACTGAGAGTTTACAAAAATAATTGGAACATTGATTCAGGTTTTTTTCAATTTGCCATATCACCTCAAACTAAATTTCTATTTCGAAAAAAATGAATACTATTTGCCAAAAAATATAAATGATATTTTAAATAATTACAAATTAATAAATTGGACTCTAAATAATTTGGGAAAATCAAAGCTCAACAAGATTTGAATGATTAATTTTCAATTGTTCAAGATTTTAAAATTAAACTGTAAAAAATGAAACAGTTAATTACAATTTTTAACTATCAAAGTAGCTTTTATATTATTTTTTAATAAAATCGAAAACTACTGTAAATTTTTTTGTAATAAAAATATTTATTACACATGGATATTCAATAGATGAAAAATTAAAAAAGAAAAAAACTTTCAAGGTAAAATTCGACATAAGTGTAGTCACAGGTTAACATGTTGATAGAAAAAATAAATAAAAAAAATAGTATTTTATCGCAACAGGTGGTGTGTTAGCACCTCGGGTATTTTCTCTTTCTCATCAGCCACAATGTTCGGCTTAAGAAGCCATCGTACTTGTGGTATGTCTTTGTCTATGCTGTTAGTCACATAGAATAGCTAGGTTGCTTCGTTGACTAACAATGTACCTCAACATTTTTACACAAGGGAAAATATATAAAAATAAAAAACAGTAGCTATATATTCTTAGACCACACTGAAGACTAACAAAAGCCATCAGCTTCACTGTCTACTATTCTGCAAAAAAAAAAAATATAGTCTATAAAATATAAACAACAAGCTAACCGAGCTTTTCATTCAAGGAGCTTGCAAGTTTTTAAATAAACTTGCAGACAAAATAACTGAGTTGTGAATTATTTTATTCTCTTGGATTAACTCACGAGTTACAGACAATATTGTAATCACAGTTTTATTTGTGCGATAATAATTTGACAGCTAATTTTTATCTTAATTTCAAATAAAAATTTTCTTATAATTCTACTCGGTATTACTTTTTCAAGTCAGGGTGAATAATCTTTTCTTTTTTTTCCAATAAATCATGACATTATAATCCTCAGAGTATTAATGTCAGCGTTGGAAGAATCTTAATTTTCATTTTACCACATAATATTTTGTCGGATAAATTTTATTTAGTTCATTGTTAACCCTTTGGTTTGATTATCGAGAATACTTTTTGACTAATTTCAGTGATTTATTGTAATAAATTAAAGCTGTAATAATTATTATTTCATGTAACTTAAAACTCTATATAATTTTTTTTTGATTTAACAATTTAACAATTTCAAAAATTTTGATGTAATTCAACTCAGTATCCAAAGTTTGTAAATTGAATATTTCAATTTAAAGTTATTTTTTTTTCACACGTATGAATGATAGTTTATAAATTTGTTCTTGATATATTTTGAATTTTTATAGTGTTGAAAATTAAATTGAACTTTCTAGCAAGAATAATGAGAAAGTACATAAGTTTTGTTTTAAATTGAATTTCTCAAGTGTTTTAAAAGTATTTTCTACAAATGTAAATTAAGCTGAGCTAAAATTATATACTTTTTTAAATTTATAATGTTACAGATGTGCTTTTATTTATTGACATAAGCATTATTCAAATACTATCACATAGAAAATATCATAATAAAAATATTTTGAATATACAAAGTTTCCAGTATAATAAAATACACTGGCAAATAACTTCTGGGTAATGAACATTACATAGCATGTGTTAACTCGAAAAACATCAAATTTTCAAAATCAAATAAACGATTTCCATGTATTCTATTGAATTATGTTGTTTTAAATTGATTTTATATTATCAAGTTTAAATAAGTGTATATTTTTCTTTCCTCTCTTGAGCTATTATTTTATTTCGATTGAAAAATATTTAGTCAAACAACTAAATATGTATTTAATTTTATTGTTTCAGATGATGTGAATTCCAATAAAACCATCCAATGAAATTAATTAGATTAATTTCCATCATCAACTGCAACAATGGTGAGTTTTTAAAATTTATTTATTTAGTTTTTTAGTAATTTAAGCTTTGATTCGCCCAACTTCCATAAGCGTAATTTCCGTTAGATTTTTGTACTTGCTAAGCAAATATTTTTCAGTTTCAAACTTCAGTCGAAGAATTTCGGAATTTCATCATGAAATTATACGGTTAATTTAAATGATACTAATAAAAAAAAAAGCTCATGAAGTTTACAAGAAATAATGTACTTCAACATTTATTTAGATCCGGAAAAAAATGATATAAAAATATTAAACATTTATACTCTATGTACATAAAGTGTTGGAGGCTTTTAGCTTGAGATTTTAAAAAAAAAATGCTTAGATGGTGTGCTTGTGAGTGAACAAAATCCTTCGGAAGCCAAGCTCAATCGAGATACAAATCCTGAACAGTCGGAATTCGCGTTGAATTCCAGCCACGTTCCGGAACAGGAGGATCTCTCTTTCTACGCTTTCCGATTCACCTCGTTTTTTCTCCCTAATTTTTTTTTTCTTTTTCCTTTACTCTCTTTTACTATATTGCTTCTATTATTTCACTCTTTTTTTTTGTTTTATACCATCAGCCTGGCACTGTTTCACATTTAATATATAACGAGATTTATATTAATAAAATGAAGAAAAAAAATATAATAAAATATCATAAATGCCGACCTCGTTATTGTCTTTGATAATCAAGGGGATTTTATGATAAAAGATTTGACCATTTGTGAAAACAAAATGAAAAGATTAGATTATTAATAATACTTGATGATTTTTTTTTTTTATTTTCCCTTTTTGTAAATAATTATTTATTATTTTATTTATTTTGCTTCTATTGTGTCTATATTTTTTATTTCTTGTCGTCTTTGTTGGGATGAAGAAATTTTTAAAATAATAATAAATCAAAATCCAATTTCTGTAACTATCACTTGGCAATATAATGTGCTAGTGAATATTGAAAAATCGTGAATAGAAAAAGTAAAAATATTAAAAATAAATTAAATAAAAAAAAAAAAAAAAAGTGTCGATCGGGTCAGTAGCCAAGTTTTTAGAGCGTAGAAAAATTTTCCTCTCATATCTTCTCGTCTTTTCTGATATTTATTATCGATAGTATTTTTTTTTTTTTATTCTTGTAGCATTCTTCTTGCTGTATATAGATTTTTCTTTTTTTAATGAATTTTATATCGTCATTTTTGTTGGAATAATTTAACGAAAAAAAAATATCTGCGGTCATACGAATTTGAAAATAACTAACCACCACAAGAGAAAATTATGAAATTATTTTATAAATTAATTTAATTAATAATGTATATTATTTATTTCGTTTTTCATGAAATATTTAATTTAATTTCGAGTTATGATTAAATATTTTAAAGACAAATAAAAATATTTATTATAGTAATAAAAATAATTCTAGTCAGAGTTGAATTTATGGATACAATATGGTTGAATGTTGATAAAAATAATCATGAAAATAAAAAATAATAAATAGGGTAATTTTTGAAAAATATATTAAAAGCTAAATGTACATCTGGTAGATAGTGCCAAGTGTGTAAATTATCCAGTCTAGTTATATAAAGTTAGTTGCATTCTACTCACAGTGAGCATTTATATTTCCAATGGAAAATATTTTCTCGTTATTTTGTAGAAAATATAATACTTTTCTCAACGTATCTACAAGCCATTTATTGCATTTTTAATATTTTTTATTTATTTACATTTATTCTTGCAAGTTACTCTATCAAAGAAATCATTTGCTCGTTTATGAATTTTATTTCTATTTAATTATGCTCTTATCTTCTCTAAAAATAAAAAAAAAATAAAAAATATAAATTCTCTCAACAATAATTCACAAAAGAAATAATTAACACGATTTTTCATAAAATAAAATCAACTAACTTCATCTACAACTTATGTAATGAAAAAGAAATTAAAAAAAAAATTTTTTTACTTGAATATAATTGAGAATATTTTTAAAAAAATATTTATTTATTTTTATTTATCAACTTTTCTTCTGTAAAATCATTATTTTTTATTTTAAATTCAAAATCAAGTTAACCACAAAGAATATAAAAATAAATTCATTAAATAAATTCAATCTTTCTATTTAGTTGTTTTTTCTATCCAGCTTTTACAATTAAATTTTTTTTTGAGTTTAAAAAAATTATATATATTTTCATTTACTAATCTAATGCAATATTTTCTTTTATAAATGTTTTTTATTTTCCTTTTTATGAAAAACTTGCCTATAGCTAGACTAGCTTGTAAACTTTGTTATTATTTTTTACTGTGTCATGAGTTTCACCCAATTTAGCCCCAAAAACGCCAAAAGGGTGGCTTTCATGACACAACGTCAATAACTAATACTCAAAAAAAGATTGTATAAAAAATTTATACACAAACGATAGAAAAATTTTACATTAAAATACATCTGAGGGATGAAATTTTAAAAAATTAAATACAAACAAACTCCGGGTAAAATAAGAAATAGAGCGTTATATTTTTGATATATATTTTCGACCTTCATCTAAATATAAATATATAATTTATAATTATGATGAACAATATCAATGACACAGATAAAATTAAATATTCATTTTACATATTATTTATAAGAAATAAAAAAAGATGATAATTATAAATAAAATATATTGAATATCTATTTTTAGTTATCATTATCATCTTTTGTTGAAAGAAGAAATTCATATTGCCAATAAATATATATTCCATTGTGATATTATATACCAAAGAATAATTGCAAGTTTCATATTTTAATTATAAATTTTCTAAAAACATCCGTTTAAAAAGTTTCCAAAATAGCTAAATGACAAAAGTTTAAAATTGAATTTGAATATCTTTTTTCTATGAAATATTTTCCATTGTTTGAAGTTTGTAAATTTAAATTATTTATTAATAAATATCATTTAAGCATTTATTAATATTAAAATTTTCAATTAAATAGATTTTCTTTATTTTTATTGAAATCGTCATTAAAGTTTTGAGTATCAATGTCAGCAATAATGATACAGAAAAAAAAGAAAATTAAGTATCAATTTATTGTCATTTTTAACAATTGAATTCCTCCGGATTTTTTCCATTCGAAATAATAAATTTTAAGAATATAAGTTGTGATTTTTTTTTTTTTTTGCATGGTAAGATATTTTGCTACTAATCTCTTCGTGAATCTCTTGTTAAGGTTTGTAAGATGATCTTCTATGGTGCACAAGTAGAACAATGAAAATTGTGAAGAAAGTAGAATAAAGAAAAAAATATTTAAATTAATATTTTTATTTATTTTAAATGTTTATTTCTTTTGTTTTGAATTTATTTTAATTAGCTTATTCCTTTTTCATTGTATTCTCGTGGATAGATTTATTATTTTTGTGTTTTTAAATTAGTTTAAGTTGATTAATTGAATGGGGAAATTATTTTATTAGTTAATTTTTTGAGATGTGCGTTTGAGAAATTTCAATTGAGTTTTTGCTTACTAATAGCAGCTAATATTTACTCGTGAATTTTGTTTAAAATCTCAATTTTATTGGTCTTTGAATAAGAAAAATTATGTTCTTAATTATATTCGATTATATCATTGCAATTGAGTGCTGATCTAACACTTGATTCCCCCAGAGTTTCAATACTTTTTATTCATATATGATTGGCTTTTTAATTTAACAAATATACAGCTTTATGCTATTGATTTTGTTTATAGGTCAATTTTTTCATTTTAAATTTCATCATTAATATACACTACCCAAAAACGAAATAAGAAATACAAAAACTTTATTCAATAAATAAAATATAAATTGAATTTTAAGTAACACTAAAAGATAAATTTTTTTTTTTAAATTTAAAATTTTTTCCCCAATAAATTTGAATAATAAATTCAACAAAAAAAATATTAAAATATTGAAAAAAAAAAAAATGTATATATATATTTAATACAATAAAATTTTTGAACAATTTCAAAAGTTGTTTAAATAATTTAAAAATAAATTGCTTTTAAGAAAATTGATTGTAACTTTTAAGCGCGAATAAACTTAAAATACAATTTTTTTTCGTATTGTAATTCTAGGATTTACTTCAAATCATAAATGATTTTTAAATTAATTTTACTGGAAACTTTAAAATTTATATAAAAATAAGAAAAACACTTTTTTCCAAGTAATTTTCTATTTAAAAAAATTTACATAATAAATTTATTTACCATTTATTTCAAGTTGTAAAAATCTTTAAATTAAATAATTTTCTTATTGGATAATATTTATTTATAAATGCGTTACCGATGTGATAAATTTAACGAGTAATAACTCAGCAACAAAATAACTACAAGTTGTTATAATTTACACACCTCCATTTGCTTGGTCAACTCGTTATCCTTGATTACTCAAACCCTCATAAATTAACGCAACGATAAATACTCTCTTTAAATTTTCAATATAATCATCATTAAAATACACTGTGTTAATAAAAAATTTCACAAAATAAAAATACTATTTAGCTAATTAATTTCACAATAATAATAACGTTTCTACGATGTTGAAAAAAATTATAAAAAAAAAAATACACCAAGTTTAATTTTAAGGTTTACTTGCAAATGCATATTTTACACTTAGTGGTAGGTTTATATCAAGGGGGGCTAATGAAGGGTAAACATTTAAATCTAACAAGGGGGAAAATATATTTGGGATAAATTAATATAATGAAAGTTTTAGGGGACAAGCCAAACATCAATTTTAATTTATATTAATTATTTTTACAAAATAATTAAATAATTACTGTTGTTTATTGATATTAAATTATTTTTTAAATAACTCACGTTTACGTGGCCTGATGGTGCAGCAGGACTGTCGTTCCTAAGGCCAATCTGACAAACTCGTGAATGCCCAAGAGCCACCGAACGTCAACCAGTGAAAGCCGGTATTATTTTATATTTTTTTTTACTCTTTTCCACTGGCGCAAGCGCTTTTTCAACCCCTATATTTATACACAAGAATACACTGAATACTGGGGGATGATTTAAAAGTAGGGAGATAATTTATGATAAATTTAGATAGAAATTGTATTCATTTTCTTTTTTCCAAATAAAAAAAAAGAACAAAACATACCTATAACTTCAAAAAAGATGAAAATGATCAAAATAATTTTTTTTTTACCCCCCACAATTGGACTTGAATTTTCATTCATTTGTATGTAAAATAAAATATAATAATTATTTATGAGAAATCCATTAGGAATATTTCGTTGAATGAATCTTTAATTATGCAGAAAAATAAAATTTATCGGTAAAATTTTTAACGAAAGGTTTTTGTGTTGAAATTCATCTCGTTAATGGAATGATGATGGAAAAAAAGGAAAGGAAAATTAAATAAAGATGATGAAATTTTTTATTTTTCGCTGAAAGCATTTTTAAATTGTTTTAATTTTAGATATCGGTAGCATTTAATTTAATGTCATACTAAATAATTGGCAATTAAAAAGTTTATGATATTGCTTGATATAATTTTGAAAATTATTTGACATAATGATGTTCATGTGAGTTTGTATTTATAAACAAGTCAATTAATAATTTCCATCAATTCATAATTAACTGTACAAACATTTTGTTATTGAAAAATACATTGTGAAAGTCGATTAACTACCTGTCAGTTGATTTTCGATATTTTTTTTTTTTTGGCGTTCTTGAATGAAGTGTAGTGAATCAAAAAATTCTAAAGTTTGCAGAGCTCTTGGTGTTGGCTCAAGAGACCGTATAGGAAATGTCTTAAGTAAAAGGAAAAAAAAAATAAATACAAAAAGGAGTTGCGCATGAAAGCACTATTTCCACTCTTTTTTTTTTTTTATTTTTTTTTGTTATTGATTGTCTAGTATTCTTTGTATTAAATACATATAATTTTTTTTTTTTTTTTTTTAAATTTTTAGAGTATTCCATACTGTATTTTAAAATACTAGCTTTTGTTAATTTACAATTTTTTTTCTTTTATTTATTTTGTATAGATACAAAGATAGCTTTTTATGAAATATACACTTGAAAAATATTTGATATTATTAATTTAAATTTGTCTATTGTAAAATTAGCTTGACTTTTTTTTTTGCATTTTTATTATTTATTTGAATAAATATGCATTGATTTGTTATCAAATATTTTTCATGATAAAAACATTTTCAAAATTAATAGCTCAAAATAAAGTAAAAAAATTTTAATCTCTCCTCAGTTTATTTCTTTCTAAGCTTTGATGAAAAAAAAGTAAATATACATTTTTTTGAAGATATTTTTTTCTCAACTTGTGGAATGAAAAAAGTTGTAGAAAATAATATGAATAAATAAAAAAAAAAAAAATATATCTAGCCTTTGACAAAATAAACTTGCTTTACGTTTTAACAGGAAATTGCGATTTCAGATATCCGAGATATTTTCGTTTTTAAAAGCTCTATTTTACACGTTTATCTTGACAAAAAAATTATTTTAAAAAATATAACATTTTATAATAACATTACATGATAAAATTTTGCTTCAAAGTTTTTTTTTTTATTCAAAATAAATAATCCTCGAAATAATCAACTAAATGTTATGCATAGAGTTAAAATAATAACAATTTATTCTTTATCATTAGTCGATTCCGAGTATTTTTAATAATAAAAAATTTATATTTGTATGAATAATAAAATTGCAAAACAGAATGAGAATAAACAATTTAATTCTCATGAATAATTTTGTCAATTTCATATGACTTTTGAAAAGACTATTTTGAAACTTGAGCCATAGTTTATCCATGTTTTCAAGGTAAAATATTCACAATAGATCCTTTGACCTATTTGCAATGCAAATATTCATGACAGCTTTAATGTTAAAATTGAAAATCTTTGTTTAAACAATATATTGTATATTATTATATAATACATTTAATTTGTAAAACCATAAAATCGATCAACTTTATAATATAACAATAGCGTCACACATATATGGTAACACTTCATTGCGTACTCATTCAATCGTAGGACATTTGCCCTCATTGATGCATCTAATCATCATTTCAAATAATAATTAATGACCTCATTTTATTAATATAAATTAATTACTTAATTATATTGCATTAAATACCAAAAAAACAAAATAAAGCTTGGCCTCTAGTTTATTTTTAAATTTGCATTTTTGTTAGTAATAAAAAGAGTCTTAATTTTTATTTCGATAATTTCTCAATGCATTAATTAAGTTTAACGTGTTTTTGATAAATAGAATATAGAAAAACAGGCTTATGTCTTTTTGTTTTGTGACAAATATAAAATTAAAAAATATTTTAGCTTAATTTTGTGCGATTGAAATTTCAATGTTTAGAAAAAAAAAATGACTTTTATTAAATTAAACTGATAAATTATTCTATTAAAAAGTTTGAAATAATGACACTTTGTCTATACAGAAGTTTAGTTAATTATTAAAATGACGAAAGAGCTTAAAGTCTTGACTATTTTATGAATATTCTTTGTCAGCATCCACCTGCTACCAAAAATATACTAAAAACAGTAAAAAAAAAAAAAAAAAAACTTGAAAATATTTGAATACAAAATTAATTATAAAAAATGAATAATTATCATTGATATATTTTTGAATATAAAATATAATCCAAGTAGTATTTGATAATCATGAATAGCAAAACTTTTAAATGAAATAAAAAAAAAAACTTGTTAATAAAAATATTTAAAAGAAAAAAAAGCCTTTGCCGGTAAGTTTTAACGAGAGTTTTTTCAAGTAATATTTTAAAGATTAATAGATGCAAATAGATGAAAAAAAAAATTAAATTTGCCATTGATGAAATAACTAGTATATATACACAAACCTACAGGTGATTTTAGATAAGTTCAAGAAAAAATAGGTTCAGTTTAATAGTAGAGGCTTTACGCTTGCGCTTAAATTCCACCTGTAGCCACAGTTTTCAATCAATACATCATGGCACATTGTGTTCTATGATAAAAAAAAATTACATATACACGTAGATTATTTCAAATAATAATAATAAAAAAAAACTCAAAAAAGTTTATTACGGAAAGCTCAAACTAATATTACATAAAATTCACAACTAAAAATCGGAAATAAATAATTTTAACAAAATTTATTCAATAATTTTCCAACACTTTCATCTAAAAAATTTGTAAATTTAAAAAAAAAAAAAAAAAATCTTTTATGGAAAGCTTCAGAAAGAGATTACAATTAATATTTTCCAATTTATAGACAAAAAAAAATTAGCAGCTTTATACAAACAAAAAAATAGCAAAGATTAATTTTTTTTATTTTACTTGAATTGCCATTTATTACCAATTAATAGAGCGTACTGAATCTCCTGACTCAATTTATTATTATTATCAATATTCATTGATACGATCATTGAAAAATCATCTGCTTCGTTTCTTTTAATTTTAAAAAATTTCCCAAGAACGTGTATTATCTTTAGCCCATGCTAGTTAGTAAGACATTGGAAGAGGAAAAAAATCAATTCAATTCTTTAATTTATTTTGAATATTGATGAATATATTAATGCAAATAAGATGACCCTTTTAAATGAATAATTTAATTTATACATCTGTGAAATAATATCACGTGTTTCAATAAACATGTAAATTCCTGAGATCAGTTGAAATCATACGCGTGATCTCGAATGTTAAATTCTCACGTAAAGCATTATTGTTTCATGAGTTAGGTTTACGAGCTCCTTTAATAGAGCTCATTTGAATCGAACCAATTCTGTGAAAAAATAATAATATTATTAACAAAAATATATTATCTCATTCTTCAACGTTCGGTCCAAACTGCTTAATAAATTTTTATAGCTTTGTTCTATCATCAGTATTAATTAACTCGAAGCATATTTTAAGATAATTAATTCGTAGGAAACAAATCAAATTGATGATCTTCGATGACATCAACTAAGTGAAATTATAAATTCAACTCGTTTTAATTATATAAATGCTAATTGTTATGTTTCTAATTTAGTAATTCAATTGGCATTTTTATTTTTGATGAATTTTGTGATGGTGGGTTCTATCAAATTCCTAATATTTTCTTTTGCATCAAGTGATTCGAGTAGTTTTCCTTTTCTTCTTGTGGTTAATGGCTACTGGTTGATGGTTATTTTGAAAAATTTCCTGTACATTTTCTTGTATTTTTGCTGATGGTAACTGTACTCTCTTATCATTTGACTTTTATTTATCGAGCAAACGTTCCTCCTGTAAATTTTCAAAGAAATTCTTCGTTCTATTCAATCAAATCTGGATATAAATTTATAAAATTATCATGAAATTACCAAACGGTTGTGGGAATAAACTCGAGGCCGTCTAATTTTTTGAAAAAAAAAGACAACAAAATTGGTTTTCTTTCGTTATATTATATACTTATACAAAAACATAAACAACATGTACAGTATACAAGTGATCGAATATACAATTAATTAAGTACATGTTAATATAATGACAGCCTGAATATAAATTGCGTGATCACTACATTATCTTTGGATCCGCTTAATTGCTTGTTATATTGTCAAGTGGGATATTTTTCCTATTCATTATAGCATTTCTATTTAGGGAATGACATTGCTTTATTTATTTTTTTCTGTTCTAAATACTTTAATGAAAATTTTAAGGGTTTCTTTATATTATTTTGATTTTCATTATTACGTTTATGATTTTTTTTCTCCATTTTAATATTTTTGATCTATGACACAATTATTATTAATTTATTGAGACTAGTTGTGACTTTGTTAGGCAGCAGCTTCGCTAGACACACATTTATCATACATGGCTTCTAGTACTTGGGTAAATTTAAGATGACGTTCTTCTGATGCAACTGATGTACCTCGACTTCCCCATAAAAATTTTATATGAAATTCCGTACGAAATGCATCAGTTAATAATTCATCACTTCGACTTCCTTCCAATGCAATTTCTGCATTTCTACGATACAATGGAAGGCTACCAGCTAATTTTCTGGCTGCTTCAAGATGTGCCCATACTATTGAAAGACCACAATCAGATGCTGAACTTTCCCATGGTGAAAGTATTGCACCAGCAAGACCTGATTGTGTAACAGTTTCTAAAAAATTATAAAATAATAATTTAATAATCATATGAATTGATAAATAATTATTTTATCATAATAATTACCCATAATATCTTCAGCTCCTCTTTCACCAAGTAATGCAATTGGTAATAAATGTGGAAGTGTTGTATTTGGCGCTTGTGGATTTGTACATTCATTCATTGCTCTCAATGTTGGTCTTAACTTAGCTTCAAAATTAAATGCCTCATCAGTATGTTTTTGTCTAAGTAAATGCCACGTGTTTGATAATTTTTGAATTTGTGGTAAACAAAGACCAAGCATGACACCACAAAAACCATATAAATTACCAAGTGCTGTCTTAGTATCAATTGCAATTTTAATCCATTTACTTATTGTTGCTGCACGTTCAATTGCTGTTGCACCAGCAAGTACAGTTACAGCAACTAATAATTTAATACATTCTGATCTTTCAATAAGATCAAGTCTTGCTTGATGACCATGTGGTAATGTTGCTAATTCTAAACCACTTAAACCATATCTACTACCAATACCAGGCTGTAAAGCTAATTCAAGATCTAAACGTGTTAAATGTGATGCAATAACACGTGGTGCTGAATCATGTAACATACCAGCAACACCTCTCAATGCTGTTGGATCTAGTGGACGATGTTCACCAGTTGGTAACAATAATGTTGTAAAACCTTCAATGTCAAGTAGTGTTGTTATTTCAAATGACGGTGCCGCAATAACAAGTTGTTCCTCAGCTGATAATTCATACTCATTACCATTACCATTTTGTCCGTCATTTGATTGATTATAATGACTTCTAATAACAACACCTTTTATTGGCATTGGTAAATTATTATTACCACCAGAATTATTTGATTCAAACTCACTGTCACCAGAACCATTACCACTGTCACTACCAGATGCTTGATAAGCCTGTGCAAATAATTACAAATTTAATATAATATAATAAATAATTTGACAAAAATGATTTGTGTACAATGAACTCTACCTGATGATGATGATGATGATGATAATGATGCGGATGTGGGTGCGGATGATGATGTGAATGATGATGAAAATGTGGATGATTATGTATGTAAGGTATTCTAGGCGGTTTAGGAGGTGCTGTACTGAGCTGATGATTCAAATTATTTTGTTGTTGTTGTAATGCAGAATCCGATATTACCCTTGTTATTTTTTGACGTCCCAATGATAATGAACTTGCTGGTAATTGATTTTGTACATTTGATGGTACTCTTGGTAATGTACTTGATTGTATATTATTATTATTATTATTATTATTATTTAATGGTTGTTGATGAAATTGTCCATGTTGTTCGTGATCGATATTATGTTGTTGTTGTGGAGTTAGTGAATGGCTACGTTGTTGTTTTCTTGGTAAACGTGGAGGTGATCCAGCAGAGAGAGACAAAGATGATGGACTTGAACAATGTTGATTGGTTAATGGTGCAACACAGGTGAGCGGCACTGTTCTTGGCTTTGGGCTGATAATCCTTGCACCGCTTGCCTGGCTTATTGGTCTTCCACTACCAACATAGAAGGTTATCAGGTCAGCGACCGTATCGAAGGCCTCGTCCTCGAATTGATATTGTGCACGTTCATAAACTGTTTCTGGTTGCAGTACAACCTGTTACAATAATTTTCATTATCAGTTCAATCATCTCTATTAATTATGATTAGTTGATTAATTAATTCATTAATTAATCTACATAATAATTACCCTATTAATTACAAAATGAAGTGGTTGTCCTTTCCATCGTACAGTTAGTACATAATTGCCTGGTTGTGAGGCACAATCACGAACTAAAAAATCACCGTCATTTGGTACTTCAATTTCAGCACCTTTTCTTCCACCACGTAGTGTACTTCCATGATACCATGCATGTGAACGTAAATCACGAGGATCGAGTAATCTTAGCTCACGTTCTAGTAATCTTCGTACTGATTCTTCTGGTTGTTGCTCCTAAATAAATCATCATAAATAAAAATATATTAACAGTGTCTGTTAAATATGAGACATCAAATTTATTGTCTTAATGAGTTCAGCCTTGAAAAAATTATTCTCAGTTAAATTTCTTTCTCTAAAATGTCTGTCGGAAGATTTAACCTTTGATGCTAATATAAATCATTTTTTTTAATTTTATTTTCTGTTCCACTTGCTCTACGATATTATAAATCTGTTTTTTATCATTTATTTATTATTATTATTTTTTATCTACACTATCCGGGTATGACATATAGTTTTGAGTTTGGGAGTTGCCGGCTTCCGTCATCCATCAAAAATAGTACATAGCTGTAAATCGCAGACGTGACTTATTTTTTTTTCTATGAAAAAGATGTGTTTTGACGCTGAGCAAAGATTAAATCTTAGTAAATTATAAATTGCTTATATTTACCATTGAATAATTTGGTGCTTTATCTATAATTTCAGTGTTTTTGTCTAGTTTGTTTATTTTTTTTACGGACGATATATTCAATTTACGTGGTGCGCACTCAGCGTAATCCTGGTCAATGTCCTGTTCTTTGATTTCCTCATTCACCTCCACCGTTTCGCCAATCCTATAAATTAAATATCACAATAAATACACACCAACCCACACAATATAATAAATATTACATTCACTAAATTACACTGCACATATTTCCTTTTTTTTCCAATATTACAAAACACTTTTTGAAATTTTTATTTCGTGAAATTATTGATAATTGTTGCTTTTCATTTTGCAATGTTTAATTTTTTTTTTTGCTCATTGTAAACACAAATAATCACTAAGTTTTTCTATTGTACACTTACTTTTTAATATCTTGCTGTCATTGAAATATACGATCGGGTAAATATAGGGTTTGGCCGCGGCTCTCGTCGAGCGCGCGCACCCTACTGAACCTATCTTAGACCCTATTCCGCACAGTATATGCTGTAACGAATCGGAGGGGATCTCATCGAGCATTTCTCTTATTTTTTACTCTTTCTATTATATATTTTTCTTCACTCATACATAAACACATATTTTTTTTATTTTTTTTTACATCTCATCGAAAATACCGCAAGCCGGATTTATAAATAGTCGTCGAGAAACGATAGTACATGGATTCTGTATCTGTTTTAAAAAAAAAATTTTTTTAATCCTTTTATTTTAAATATTTAGATATTTCAATATTAACATTATGAATTTGATACAATATTTTATATCAATTAATTAAATTATTATAAAAATGATTTTTTATTGATTTAATTTTTATTATTATTTTTATAATTAGAAAATTCAATTTAATTTTTCAATTATTATTGAGATTTTTATATCGAATATTTTCATTTATTTTATAAAATGAACCTGCGCAATGGTTTTATTATGAAACCCGACAAACCGGCATGTTTTTAAGATAAATCATTAACCTTTTCAAAACTTTACCTCTTGACCTAGGCCAGGCACATGAATGTCTCTCCTCAATTTTAAACATTTAAAAAACCAAAAAGTAAATAATTTTCTCTTTTCTTCGTTGTATTTTGAATGAAATTATTTGAAAAATCTAATAATTAATAATACAAAATTATTATTACTCCAGTGTGTTCTCATTTTGAAATGAACAGTATATTTGGGATAAAACCAGTATAACTCCCTATTTTTTAAATGAGAATTATTGATCTATCTCACAATGACGACGCGATTACACACGCGGTTGTATTCAAACAGAAAAAGGGAAGTGAAAAATATATCCACATTATTATGCGCATGCGTTTAATAAAAACTCACGTTCAATAAGTGCAATGTGTATAGTTTGATAGAAAAATCGAGGGAGAAAAAAAATATTCATCGTAGGAAAACTGATGACTTAACTCTTAGATAGTTAGATATTTTATATATGCATAGCTCAATTCCACATTCAGTTGGTATACTGCATTTCGTTTCATCAATTATATCATTGAATGTAAATTCAAGAGGTGGAGTTTTAAGAACACCAATACATTCCCTACTTGAGACAAGTATTATGATTATTTTTATTATTCAATTATCAATGAATGAATTTATATACTTTGAGGAAAAAATTTCATATCCATATGGATTTTTATTTATTGTGTAAACTTATATTGCTGAGTTGTCTCTAATGAAACAAAGGCTTCATATCCATTCATCCATTCAACCTTGTACATAAACAAATTTACTTTTGTGAATACATAATGAATCAAAGGATCCAAACTTGCATGTCAATTACTTTTATATTCAATATGTTTGCAAAAAATGTATATTTTCTATTTGATAAAATAAAAGTCATCAAGTTTTTTATATATAAAATTTATTTTTCTATTCATAAAAGTTCTTTATTTATTTATTTTTCTATTGATAGGCAAGTTGTTTATTGTTATAAATACGGTATGATATTATGTTGGCATATATTTATCTATGGATGTATAAAATTTAACGTACGAATGAATGACTTTTAATATAGGCAATATGTGATTTAGCATAGTACCAATTAGCCAGATGTTAAGTGAAACGTAATAATATGACGATTTCAATATCTTCAATTTGCATTTAATTCCCAGCAATAATAATTATCAAACAATAAAATCTAATTAATACAAATTTTCTATAATTAATTATTAATATTATAAATATATTTTCAATTACTTAATTAATAATTTACATTATACAAATAAATAATAATAAATTTAAATAATTCTTTAAATAAAATGGGATATTTATTTTAATTATTATTATTTTTTTTGATATTTAAATGTGAGTTTATTCATTGTAAAATTGTTGTGGTATTTTAAGGATAAACTGCTAGTATATGTGTACATATGAAAACAGGTTCTTTTGAATATTTTTCAGACTCAATTCTTTTTTATATTTTATTCAACATCCTAGATTATGGGTGGGATTAAACTTGCTAGTTTGTAATCCTGTTTATTGTTATTATTATTATATGTTTTTGGTATTTTACACTTGACTTTTTTCGTTATGATATTCAGAATATTAGAGTCAGAATAAATTTGTATGTACGGTGAAAATATTCACGGACAAAGTAGCATGCTCGTATTTGTTAGAACATAATATTTTCTTGATTGTTGGTGCTGATAACAACTCGGTTTACACGAGATAAGTATACACATTTTAGTTACGTAGGTATGTACTCATGAGGTCGACAAACAACGTTTATCATGCATACTAGTCATAAAAAAATCACTAAAATGATAAATTTTATTTTGAATTTTTTAAAATACCAAAAATTATTATTATAATTTTTTTTGTTTTACTTTTTTACTGTTTTAAAAATTAAAATATTATAAATTTTATGATATTAATTACAATTAATTGTAAAATTAAAAAAAACTAATTATTCAATTTTTGATTAATTCAACTACGTAATTGAGAAATAATTAAACTTACTTTATGTTTATCATTGATTTTGACTTTGTTGGTTGTCGAAATTTGCTAGCGGATTTTCCCATTTTATAATTTTTTTAACAGACCACATAACACACTGTATAAATAATTTTTAAAAAATTAACTTTTTTTTCAATTAACTGTATATATTTTATGTATTTTTTTAAATATTAAAATATATTTAAACAATCACGTCACTGATGAATGATAATTCACAGTTTAATATGCTTATTTTTTTGTTTTTTTTTTTTTTTTCGTTTCATCAATTGTGACACGGTGTGTAACATGATGCGATATCATGCTAACTGGGCTATAGTGGATATAGTGAACAGTGTTGGACACCAACGTATTGTAGAATAAAAAATAAATATAAAAAAAAATGTTGAAAGAATGTGTGTGTGTGTATGCAAGAGCAAATGAGAGGTGGTGATACGTTTAAAGTGAGAGGATATTTAAACGACATGAATGCATATAAAAAATAGAAAAAAAAAATCATCAAAATGAGAAAGAGAAATGAAGACCATGAACACAGAAGCGAGATAGTTTAGATGAATTTTTTTTTTTTTTTTAATTATAAAACGAGACAGAAGGATAAAAAAATAATAGCTGACTTTTGATATGAGCATATTGCACATACAAATGACCGTATGATTTAAAAGATGAAAAAAAAAAAAAGAAAAAAATGATAATTATTGAAACATGATGATGTCATTTGATACTCAGTATTATTTTTTTTTTTCTTAAAATTTTAAATCATTTTAATTGGTCTATAAACAATCATTAAAAGTGCATCGATATAAATTTTTTTAAATATTATTATTTGAATAATTTAAGTGAATGACACACATTTGATTTCAATCAATTGTCATTTATTGCAGTTTAGATATACACAATTGACAATTCACATTGCTTGACAATTTTTTTTTTCATTTTTTTTTTGCTATTGGACTTTATTCAACCGCTTGTTTATTCAACTATTTATTGGAATAACATTCAACGACGAGAATTGATTTATTATTATTATTTTACTTTTGTTTATTTATTTATATATTTTTGCTGAATTTAAAGTTGCATCACATGAGTGTTTGTTGGATTAAGCTCATATTTTATCTGACAATAAAATGAGACATACATAAATTTACATTTTACAATGTCGTAATGTTTTTGAATTTTATTTTCCACTGTGATTGAGACTTTTTCTTTTATTTTTTTTTGTTAGTTATGAACAACAGCAATTTGTCAATTTATTTTTATTATTGACTGAGGATTGAATAGTAATTTTTTGACGACTAATAGATTTTTTTTTTTTCATTTTTTCTATTTCAACTTAGGCCATTAATTGTCTAAATATTTTCATGGGTTTACATTGACTTTTGATAATTAATTTCTTTATATTTGTTTTCAATTTTTAATTGATTTTATTAACGTTGATTTTGTTTATTTGATTTTTATTCGAATATTCACTAATGAGCTAGAATTATTATTTAATTTTTTTTTTCTAATTCTCCACTAGACCATTAATGACGATGACCAATTGAGCTGTTATTATTTGTTTAAATTGATTAGTCTTAAAAAATAATCAATAAATAAAAAAATTTATCCAATTTTTCTTTTTAATTTTTCAGTTCAATTTTATAAGTTTTTTTTATTATTATATTTTATTGGTAAAATGGGTATCAAAAAGAATTGATAATTTACTTTCATAAGTAAAAATTACTCTTGGTTATATTAATATAGACACACTCACTGCAGGTACCAGAGTTTATTTATTATTTTTTAAACATTTTTTTTAAAGTCATAAAATTATAAATAATGGTAGACGATAAAATAGAATTTACAAAAATTTGATCAGTTGTTAATTTGAAATGCCAGGAAAAGATATTCATCCATAAGAGGTTAAAAAAAATTTCAATATTTGGCAGAAAAAATATAAATTACATTAGTTATTTTGGATTTTTTATATACTCGTTAGAGTCAAGTATAAAAAAAATAAATACAAGTGCATATATGAGTAGTGTTTTACAGGTATCTTTTCTCTCTATTCCTAATATGTTTCATTTTTATTTTTAATATTTTAATTTTTTTTCAACGTTTTCGCTTCAGTGCAAATGTGAATTTTTTATACATAATTATCTACAGTATTTTTTATTTTTACCTATCCATACGTGATATAAAATATGGGAACAAAATTAAGTCAGCAAAACTCAATGAGTTATCTGTCACTAGTCTCTCAACAATCCCATTTATATGCATCACAATTGAGTGTGCTCTATAAATAATTTTTTAATTATATTCATGAAAAATAAATGATAAAAAAAAAGAAGATAATTTTTACACTTGAATATTAATTATAATTAATATACATTATCATTTTCCACTTAGTACTTTCATTTGTTTTTCAAGTTGACATATGCAACAATGATAAACTACGTAATTCATTTTTAATAAATTATCATTAACAATATACCAATAGTTTTTTTTATTTATTTAAAAAATCATGGAAAATTAATTTTTTGCAATAATTTTTCAATCAAATAAAATATAAAGAGTGATTGATTATTTTTTTTTTTTATTTTTGGCTTGCCAATAAGTCTCGATTTAACAGTCAATTTATGTATTTTTAAATCATGTAAATTTTGAATGTCATTTATTAATTTGTGAATTAAATTCTTTTAATCAATTATTTTTTATCAATTTAAATATTTTTAGACAGCTATTTATACATTTATATTTTTTCACATCGAAATAAATGAATATTTTAAGTGACTACTAATACTTATTTATTTATTTTTTGTTTTTTGCATTCTGTCAATTGAAGTGTATATAAATGATAGTTAAAATAAGTATTGGTATTATTTATTATTTATATATTGAAGATGACTCTTGACAAAATTGATAAAAAAGTAAAAAGATCATTCAAGTGAGTTTTTTTTTCCATCATCGGAATAAAATTGAATTTGGCAATTCACCAATTTTTGAAGTTTGATAAAACTATATATAAAACAATGTTCAATTCACGTTATTTCAAATAAATACATTGGTATTATAAAAGCAACTAAATTTAACATTTATTTAATATATTAGCTTCAAAAAATTATCTTTAAATTTGACATATAATCAAAATTAAATATCAATAACTTTTAATTTACATGAAATATAATTTAATAATTATAATAAATAATATAATTCAGAAAGAAAAAAAAATTTAATCAATCTATTTTTGCATTACCAAATATCAATCCATTGAAAAATTACAAGTGTATTAAATTATATTAAAATACACTTGAATAATTAATTCACAGCATTATTTATCACACCTCTTTCTGACATATATTTAAAAAAAATAAATAAAAACAATTTTTTACAATGACAATGATATTATTGTGTCAACAATATTTAGTATATTATTTTTATTATTTTATTTTTAAAATAACTGTAAAATAAAAAGCACCAAAGTTTGAAAAATTGATTTTATGTCAAAAAGTTGAAACAATGAAAATAGACATTTTTTTTATTTCTGAAAAAGTTTTTTTTTTTGTTTTCTCCTGTCAACATTGTAATTCTATATATATTTTTTATCATTTTTATTCTTTCCGTCCATCAACTAATTTTCCACGTGAATTAATCTCGAATAAACTGGAAAATTCTCGGAGAAAAATAATAATAATAATATTTAAAAAAAATAATTTTCATAGTTATTTTTTCTGTGTTTGTTCCAGTGTATTCTTCAATACTATATTTTTTTTTTTTTTTTTGTTCTCTTCTGATTATTATTTTTTTTAATTTTACCTTTAGAGAAGAACACAAGCTGTACCATGCATAACTTCAGCAATAAACATTGGTGTACCAGCACCCAGCCCTCCATCACTTTTGTCCATTTCATCTTTATCATATTCAGAATCAAAATAGTGACTCTATAAATTTAAATTAATTTATTAGTATACAATGAATGTACAGACAGCTTAAATTCATAAATTGGAAATTAATTTATTTTTTATCATTACTGCTGGTTGAGTATTTAAATTTAATATTAATAATTATCAATTAAAATTTAAACAACTTCAATTATTCGTATCAACCTCAAAATTAACTTACAAAAAATAATTAAAATTTAATGTTAATATCGAAATAATCAGCTGAAATTAGAGTAAATGTTAACTACACAGAATATAAATTAAATATAATTAAAAATAGTTATTTACCTGACAATCAAAACACCTGCATTTATCAGTCATTTTACAAGTTAAGCCCCATTGTTTAGCAACAGCTCTGTACAATTCTTTGCTTGATTTGTGAATTATTTCTGGTGCTCTTGTTTCAATTCTTCTAACTCCACAACAACCACCACCTGGACCACCACCATCACCACATCTTTCATCACAACTTCCAGTTAAACTTCTTCGTTCATTACAATTTATTTCATTGCATTTATCAACTCCATTATCTTCATCTACTTCTTCTTCTTCTTCCTCTTCTTCACCACTTGCTGTTCTTTTTAATCTCGTCTTTTATAATAAAAAAAAAAAAAATTAATATTATCCATTAAAATATTCTACATTATTATTCAATTACCAAAATAACCATTATTATTAATAATTTTTTTATTTAAATAATACTTTAATTGCTTTTAAAATTTATTATGTAGTCATATTGAGATTTAAATTTAAATTGAAAATATTTAATTGACCTTGTTTATGAAAATATATATATAATATTTTTCAAACTCTGCACAATTATTGACTCATCTCTAGTGAAATAATTTTTTTTCAATATACAAACAATTCAAACATATTGATTAAACCATTCAAATGATTTTATGAAATGCATTTAATTCTGCATCATTAAATTATCACAATATGCATTTGTATTTTGTAAAATAAATTTTATTTATTATTTCTTTTCACAACATATTATTCTCTATTTTGTGTTTGATGTATTTTTTTCTTTGGAATTATTATGAGAATATTGAATAAGATCAAATAATGGGCATGTCAATTTACTATACTATTTTTATCTGGTTATTCTTTGGACGTTATCTGATGTGTATTTTCCTTTTCGAGCATCACGATTAATGATAGAGCGATATAAATATATTTGGATTGAATAAAAAAAAAAGAATTTATTTGATGATATTTTCTGAGATATAATGAGTGAATAAATAAATAAAATTAATAAAGAAAATAGAAAAAATAATATTGTTAAATTCGGTTTTAATATGTATTTTTGATTACCTCTTGAAGTACATGCTCGTATGATGGTGGTGGTGAATTTGGAAATGTTCCCAACTCATTTATTGGAGTTATTGAATTACATTCAATTGCTGGTGTTTCTGGACGACTATTTGAACAATGTTGAATTTGTTGTAATGTATCGTCACATTCAGTACTGCTACTTCTGCTTCCCTTACTTCGAGATTTTGATAGTTTTGAAAAACGAAGCTTGAAAGGTGCCATTATCTTGAAAATATAAAATTATATTTAATAAATTATTAGACTTTTATTGAATATTAATTGATTAATTAACTTTTGCAAAGGGAAATTGGGTTTTTACTATTTTTTCTTTGTTTTCTTTTATGTACATTTAATTTTTATTTATCATTTTTATATTTTTTGATTAAATATACTGTATCAATTTTCGTGAGATAAACAAACTTTTCTAGGAATATTATATTCCCGTATTTTATATGGAATCAGAATGAACAAGTGTAGGTCATGTCCTCGTTGTCCTGGTAACACATCAGATGCACTGACCTACTAACCGAGTTTAAAATTCGAACGCCTAGGAACAAAACATTTCAATAGCAAAAAAAAATCATAGGAAAAAAAAATATAATAATTCTTTTATTCTATAAATCGAGGCTTTGTCTTGAATAATATTTGAAAAAAAAAAAAAATAATAATTCTATTGTAAATACCATAAAATAGTATTAATCATGAAAAAAATTAAAAAACAATTAATCAAGTTTTCAAAGTAATATATTTTTTTTCCATTTAAAAACCAATATTTTTTTAATCTACTTTTCTCTTCATTTAATTTGAGTATCAATTAATTAAAAGAAAGAAAAATTTTTTTAATTATTATTTTTATTATTTGGTTTTAAATCAATAAATTTTTATTTCAATCAAATATATTTGTGGGTGTGGTATTCGTGATTCGGCAAATATTTATTTTTTTATTATTTATTGGCATATTAATAACGTTATTATTATTGGATACATATTATCGACGCATTACTCACGAAAAAGCCTTACCACCTTTTTACCAGAATTTGCGTTTTTTTAATAGTAAAAAAGCTTAAATTTTTATTTTTCCATTTTCTCGACGATTCACATATAAGCTCAGAGTGCTTGCAAAGAAAAATGTACATAAAAAAAAAGCTGGATATATGCCCTTTTGTCATTACCAATTTTTTATTCCACAGAAGTTGAGAATTTCCGTAATTAAAAAAATATAAAAGCTATTAAAGACTTGTTGTTGTCTTTATTGGTATTTTTATATGAAAAAAAATGTTTAAAAACATATAAAACGTGAAATAAAAATGAAAGGAAATTTATCAAAAGAATAAAAGTCCGTTGACAAGTGTAAATATATATAGCACGGAAGTATATTAATAATGATCAAAAATAAAATATAAATAAAAAAAGATAGTGGGTGACATGTCGATGATAAAAGGTGGGCTTAGATCAGTAACCCCAACGTTGGGTATAAAGGTCAAAAAAATACATAGTAAGTCTCGATGCATTAATCACAAATAAAACGTGATCGTCATTTTTTTTTTATCTGATTTTATGGAATGCTATAAATAATGTATTTTTATTTGAAAAATTTAAATTATCGTGGTTCGAAAAATACCTTTGAATTATATTTTCAAAGGGGTTTTTAAACAATTGATTTATTGTATTTTTAAATTGAAAATATATATTTACAAAATAGTACATTTTCATGTCAATTTTTTATTTGCTGATCAAAGAAAATTATTAAGTTTGAAATTATAAAATAGATATAATAAAAATTAGAAAATTTGTGGCTGTTGTTGAATCATTCATTTTTTGCTTGTGTTGTTTGTATTTATTTATTTTTTTTCATATTAAAGCTTGAATTTGGGCATCTTTGAATATTGGACTAATACCTTTAATACTATCTTTCGTACCTTTAATAATAGCTTTAATGTCTTTAAGACTATCTTTAATACCTTTAATACTATCCTTTAATATCTTTAATATTATCGCTTAAAACTCTTTCTACTTTAATCACCCCCATACAATTTTTTCACATAGTCCCTTTAATTATTAAAGCTGACTGAATTTATTAAAGTTAATTTCGTTGTATAAAGCATCCCCTTGAATTCTGTCACCTTAAAGAGTTTCGGAGTTCTGGGTTGTCCGTAGGTAGCGGCCACTACTAGATCATAAAGGTATCATTTGAATATCTATATATAATAACCGTAGATCGTAATGACCACATGTGAGAAAAATTTTCGAATAATATATTCCATTATTTTATATAAATAGACAAAAAAAAATACATAAAAATTTCACTGCTCAGTGATTCTAAATAAAAACAAATTTTAAGTAGACTAAATTTTTTTAAGCCCTTAAATATCATTAAACATTAACAAAATAACACCTACTAAATAATAAAAATAACAAAATTCATTTTTTTAGCTTTTTAAAAATTCGGTATTTTAAAATTGAT
This sequence comes from Aphidius colemani, assembly GCA_030523065.1. Taxonomy (NCBI): domain Eukaryota; kingdom Metazoa; phylum Arthropoda; class Insecta; order Hymenoptera; family Braconidae; genus Aphidius; species Aphidius colemani. The sequence goes on along the minus strand of JAPYYR010000045.1, from coordinate 2,045 downwards.
GTTTATACGAATCGCTGCATCAGTTTGTTACGAGTGAGTTGTTTCAATTGTTTTTGGTGAGAATTGTAGAAAGGGCTTACTGAATAAAAGGTATAAAACAAAAAAAAAAAAATAGATAATGCGAGTGTAGTAGAGAGAAGTGACTGTAAAAAAAAAAAAGAAAAAAACATATATAAAAGGTAAAATGATGAGGTGAGGCAGGAAGTTGGCGAGTAAAGTAGGTTGCCCCGGTTAAGGGAAAATCCGGTTGCACCCCAACCCATCATCGAAATAAGGGGGCCCTGGAAATCGTAGCCAAGTGGATGGTTTCGTATCAGTGCTTCATACTTGTCGTAGTGTACAACTTCATCCACTCGCAAATACCACCAACACTCATCCTGGGCTTTAAATCGAAAAGGCTTCTGTCCTAGTTTCACAAATCAAACCCTTTTTTCAATTTTTCCTATATAAGATTTTCTTTTTAATTTTTATTTTCTTATTTTTTTCTTTTTCTGTACTTTTTGTTTGTTAAAATCCTCTTTTTTACTTTGAAAAATTTTCAAAAAAAAAAAAAAACAACTGCAAGTAAAAACTTTTGTAAGCCATTCAATTGTTCTCTGAAATTTTATCAATGATTTTCCTTTATTTGATCATTTTAATGATGCTTTTTTTTTAATTGTAATTATTTTTTTTTTTTTTGATATAATTAATGATGAATGATTGTTGCTTAGAAACTCAAGTAGAGAGTATCAAAATTTAACTTACGGAAGGAAATTTAATCTCTCGGGCTGAGATATTCACACGTTTATTTGAGATTGACAAGGTTTTTCTTTACTTCCGTAAAATGTGCTACAATATTTTGATATATATATTGGTATTTTTTTTGGTCTTCAGGCTGTCAGTTGAATAGACAAACTAGGTCGTTCAATTCAAGATTGAAGGAGCCAGTAATTTAGCTTCAGACTGTACTTAATGATAGACATCTCTTCGATATTAACAATTTATTTAGCCATCAAGTAAAATTCAAAAACAAAAACAAACTCATTTTTTTTTTCCATTATTATTGTTAATAAATATATATTTAGATAAGTTGTTATAAGTTTTTATCTTGATTGCAAAGGTTTCTAAATTATTTCATTAATCTAGTTTATCTTTTTGTTGAAGTTTTAGTGAGCAACTCGAGTAGACTTGAACGCAACTTTACTTGTTTCACAATTAATGATGGTAGACATGTTTTTTTGAGACTTTATATATTGGCTAAAGTTTGAATCGAGTTATATGAATATGGATTTTTTTTTATAACTTTTTTTTTCATGTAGAAAAATTTTCTCTATATTTTTTAACATGGGTATGTTTTTTTTTTGTGGATTGCTTTTTTTTCTGTTATATTTTGAGAGAGGTTTTTATGGCAGGTGTTGTTGTAATTGATAATTTCATACAGCAATATTATCTGAACAGCTTGTAATATTTTTTTGATTTTTAATTTATTATTTTATAAATTGAGTAAATAATTAAAACAAGAGCTTTTGATAATATAATATTCGTTGAAATTTGAAACTGCTGGTATGGTAACATGATAGGTATATAATTCTGTCATTAAAATAATCAGTTTTAAAATAAATCCCTTCATATTTACATTTTGAATGTTGCTGTAATTATTTGTATTGATTCTGTTGGCAAAGTTTTATACAATTTATAAAAACATTTTTAAAAATAATTAACTTTATCATTTTAATAATTCATTCATTTTATTTGTATATTTACAGATGTTAATTTTAGCGACACAAGTCAGTGATATCAATTGCTGTATCAGGGGTGAGTTTAAAAATTTTTTGATTTGATTTTTACATGATCAATAATTTAGTTCACTAAAAAATAATTCTAACGCAACATTAAACAATGTAAAATTAGCCCCAATATCTCTTAAAGAAAATGAAAAGAATAACAATATTTCGTTAAAAAATTTGATATTAAGAAATTTTTTCTTTGATTTTTATCATGACGATAGCTTTTTCGTAGCATGTGTTACCTATGATGGATTACTTTTATTCAACAAATAATATTAT